>JADCRB010000028.1:5561066-5599953 GCA_021464245.1 Carallia brachiata | reverse complement strand
AATATCGTCCCAAAAAAAAATCAAAAACTAATAGCATCTCCTTTTTTTTTTCGGTTGTTTATTTTTAATTTTATGTTTCAAAAAGAAGACTACCTGCCTATAGGTAGCGTGGGGTTCTAACGAATTTGGAGATTTTGTAAATGATTTATATTAAATATCTCTAAGTACATTACATTTTTAAATAAAGAGTCACGATGATAGATATTATGTCAACAATTTCAAAATTTGTCTAAATAAATCTCTCGACGAAAAAAAATGAAGTATAAAATAAATATAATATAATAAGGATGAAAATCTTGCTGTTTTCATTTGAATTAAAAAGAGAGAGAGAGAGAGAGAGATTCTCGGTGCTGTATGGGTTTGAAAGCACCAATTGTATAAACATTTGCTTCACATCATACATGCAATCCCTAAACTAAGAAAAATTTGAAGAACTCATATTTATCACTTACCTAATTAATTTGTATGATGACCTAGCACATGAAGGACAAATTTTGTTACAACTGGAAAGTTATTCTATTATGACTTATTAATCACAAATCAAATAATATAAATAGTTTTTTTACAAAAAAAAAATTGTTATCGTTTTCTAAACCATACATTTCTCAAACTCTACAATATAGAAATTCAATAGTTTAACCCCAAGTAAAAAGATGCTCCAAGCAAAATTGTAAGCTATGCAAATAGGGTTGTTAATGAACTATCACTCTTAATAAAAGTTTGGCTATTGGCCAATAAAAACTTATTATTCGAGTTTTGTTTTTAAGGCTCGTTTTATTAAACGAGTTGAGTTTGAATAAGAGGTTGTTCAACTCATTATATTGTGAACAAATCGTTAAAAGTTCGAAAAATATTAGTATAATGCTCGATAAGATGAAAGATAATATGCTCGTTACTATTTCCTTGTATTGAATCTTAATGTCATAATTTTTTTTTAAATTTGAATCGAATGAAACGAGCTTATTCGAGCTCGGTTTAAGAAAAATGAGGAAAGAAAATTAAACGACCTAAGTCGAGTCAAGCTCCAGCTCTATGTTCTATTATCAAGCCGAGTTTGAGCTCAAATATTAAAATTTAAATTGAGCTCGAACTTAGACTGTATATTCACAAACTGAACCTGAACATATCAAAACCTGGCTCGTTAACAGTCCTATATGCAGCAAAATTAAAGACTATTCAACTCAACGTCATCCATTGTAAACAGAAAGAAAAAAAAAAAAAAAAAAAAAAAAAATGAATTCGTTGAATTCAATGGCCATTGAATTCAATGAATTCAATTGCCATTGAATTCAATGGCCGGCGTTGCCAATTTTGAATTGGCAACGCCGGCCAAAGAAAAATTAAAGGAAAAAAAAGATTCCTTTCCCATGTGATGTTCACATGGGAAAGGAACCCTATAAATAGGCCCCTGCCCCCCAGTTCAAAATACATTCAGCAAATCTGTAAACAGAAAAATTCAGAGAATTTGAGAGAAAAAGAAAATTTTGAAAATCTCTCAAGAAAATTTCTCCTTTTCTTACGTGCTTTTACTTAGCAGTATACTCTCTCTAACTCCTTTTGAGAGATATTTCAGGGGTAAGGCCCAAAAAATTTGCTGTTTCCATTTCTAAAGTTATTTTTAAATTTATATTCTTGGATCGTCTAGATCTGAATTTCTGAGAATATAGAGTTAAAAATATCAAATTACTACAAATCCGGCTGGGATTAAGCCTCATACGGCCCTCAGCAAAATCCAGGCAGCTCATCCGAGAACAAGTCCCTTCGACCCTCGGTGAAATTAAGTCAGATCGGCTCAGATCAGGTCTCTGCGGTTCTTAACCGTAGTCAAAACGTCCAAATCAGATCCGGTTTCAGTCTACCCAGTTCAAGAAAAATCTGTGGAATTATTTCTGTCAAGATCAAGCTCGTGCAGCCCTTGACGGAGTCAAAAAAGGAACACTAATCGGAGGATCTACGGAGATCGACCCCACGTAAATTTTCTTTATTTTAAATTTTTATTTGTAATTTATTTTTGTATTTTCGAGTTTAATTGTTTTAGGCTCGAAATTTACGCTTTACAAATTTTTGGCACGCTCGGTGGGACATCTTCACCTCCCATCTCTTGTTCCTTAAAAAAAAAAAAAAAAAGAGGTAAAAGGGGAGCCGAGAGAAAAAAAAAAAGAAAAAAAAAAAAAAAAAAAAAAAGAAAAAAAAAAAAGTAAAGTAAAAAGTAAAAAAAGTAAAAAAGTAAAAAAGTAAAAGTAAAAGTAAAAAAAAGTAAAAAAAAAAAAAAAAAAAAAAAAAAAAATTTTACAGGTGTTCAGCACATCAAATGGCACCGAAAAGGAGTACAACTGCTGCCACAAAAAAGAAGGCAACGGCTCCATTGCCTGCATCAACTACCCTACCTGGGTACGCAGGTCCAGAAACCCGGGGACGGACACAATTTCTTGCCGTCCAAACCCGACAAAATGTCGAAATGGAGAGTCCACAGCTTGCACAACAGGATCTCTCCCCTGACTCTCTTGCCGCATGGAGGAGTCGATCACCCACCCCGATCGAAGTCGGGGGCAACACGACGAAGCCTGCTCAACAAATCCGACTCACACAGAAGAATCAGAAGAGTTTCTCCCCCAGTCTTTCCCGGAGCCTCATCTGTTGCCGTCATGATGACCAACACAACCAGCACAGAGGAAAGAATTTCAGAATTGGAGAACAAAATTTTGCAGCTGATCAGAGTCGTGGAGGAAAAAGATCAACAGATCGCAGCTCTCAAAGGAAAAGCCCCGATCCAAGTTGATCCCGAAATCCGCGAGGAGCAACCATATCCACCCGGTTTCACTCCAGAAGCCACACCAGCCGACGTCTTCCCTGCAGAAAAGCGACCAGGTAGTTCTACACAGCTGCCACCCTCAAATTCTATAGCTTCGCTATCTGTTCAACAATTGCAGGAAATGATAGCCAATACGATCCGACTGCAACAAGCTACATCTCTTCCAAGGATCACAGATGTACGTCAAACCGTACACCAGACGGATCGAAAGTCTCAACATGCCCTTGGGCTACCAACCGCCCAAATTTCAACAATTCGACGACGGACGAGGCGATCCCAAACAGCACATCGCCCACTTCGTTGAAACCTGCAACAACGCAGGGACTTACGGAGATCTCTTGGTGAAGCAGTTTGTTCGTTCACTGGGAGACCGCTTTCACCTGGTTCATAAATCTTGAACCAGAATCGATCGACAGTTGGGAACAGCTACAACGAGAGTTCCTCAACAGATTTTTCAGCACTCGAAGGACGGTAAGTATGATGGAGCTTACCAGCACCAAACAAAGAAAGGAGAGCCCGTTGTCGAATACATCAACAGATGGCGTGCCCTCAGCTTGGACTGCAAAGATCGCCTGACGGAGACTTCTGCCGTGGAGATGTGCATCCAGGAATGCATTGGGAGCTGTTATACATCCTGCAGGGTGTCAAACCCCGAACTTCGAAGAATTGGCGACCCGCGCACATGATATGGAGATAAGCATCCAGACTTCCGGAGGCACGGTTCCCATCCAGTTGGACCAGCAAGGGGGCAGAAGGGAGATTAAGAAACCCAACAGCTCCGGAAAAGGAAAAAGTGATGACTGTTGAAGCCGCACCAGTAAAAGTGGGAGCCAAAGCTAAGGTAAATCCTCCGACCCAAATAACTCAGCCAAAACAACAGGAAAGGCGGAAGGTGACATTGCGAGAGTTGGAGCAGAAGCAGTATCCATTCCCCGACTCAGACGTCCCCGACATCCTTGACAACTCTGGAGGCGAAGCTGATCGAACTCCCAGAGTGCAAGCGGCCGAATGAAAAGGATCGAGTCAGCGATCCGAGATTCTGCAAATATCACCGGATAGTAAGTCATCCAACCGAGAAATGTTTCGTCCTGAAGGAGCTAATCATGAAGCTCAAAAGCCAGAATAAAATCATTCTGGACCAGGAAGGCGTAACCTCGGCAAACCAACCACCATCACTTCAAAACCATCAGAAGAGGTGACACACGTAAGGAGGAGCCGCTCGACAACAAAAAGTCGACAACGGAGAAGGTATATGAAGCTCTCCAAACCCTTCTCGCTAACCCTCAGCTGTTTATAGCTTTGCAATCAACAGAAGTGTGGCAAAATCAAGTCAGCAATACTCTCCAGACCTCAGCTGAATCACAGCCATCAAGAATCTAACTCAGCGGAGCAACAGGCGGACCAAAATCACGTCGGATGTTACTCTGCTATCTCATTTTCAGATGAGGATCTCCTGCTGGGGTCCAAACCCCACAATCGGCCGCTGTATGTATCAGGCTATGTGAGAGAACAGAAGGTCCGACGTATTCTGATCGACGATGGTCAGCAGTCAATATTATCCCAAAATCCACCATAAAGGAGCTCGGCATCGGCATTGATGAATTATCAGACAGCCGCTTGATGATTCATGGCTTTAATCAAGGAGGACAGAAAGCAATTGGGATGATTCGTTTGGAGCTAACTATCAGTAATCTCACTTCTAGCACTCTGTTTCACGTGATTGATGCACGTACCACATATAAGATGTTGCTAGGACGACCGTTGATTCATGGAAATGGAGTTGTGCTCTCAAGCCTGCATCAGTGTTTCAAGTACTATAATAATGGCATTCAAAAGGTCAATGCTGACTTAAAGCCGTTCGATGCTGAATCACATTTGGCAGATGCAGTCTTCTACACCGACACAGACAATCCGGAGATCATTCCATCAAAAGCTACTTGGACTGGGGGCATCCACAAAAAGGGAAAAGCTGTCGAAGAACCTGCCAATGCCCAACCCCAGGCTCCAACAAATGAAAAGCTGCCACAGCCTGCTGAACTTCGTCGGAAGGATGTTGCATCTTCAAGCTCCACTCCAGTCCTACGCTATGTGCCTAAGTCACGACGCTCAGAAGGTCAACCCCCTTTCTCTTATTGTATTGATCTTAAACAGGAGCAAGGTCATAGCCAACCCAAAACAAAGGAGCTGCACAACCTGAAGGAGACTTACACTCTGCCGATACCAAAGATTGAGCCGGTTTTCTTCAAAACCATTAAAAGGCTTCGTCAAACCACACACGGGGGCAGTCGAAGGCGGCTCACTTCCAGAAAGAAGAACACATGAAGGATTTGATCCTAATGCATACAAGCTTTTGGCAAAGGCGGGCTATGACTTTCAAACCCGAGCACAATGGGTACGCTGCCGTCCACACATGGCGCCGCTTCTCAAACATCACAGTCCCGACCTGGCTTAGGCTATCAGGAGAAGTCACCTGTGCGGATCACGCTAAAGAGCCGAAGCCGAGCAGCTGATGCACGTGCCATCACCACCACACCAAACAGACAGGCTTATCCAGTCAAACAAAGAAGGTGAAGTCAGAGGTTCTGCATTTCATGTCACAATTAGCGAGGAGGCTGATTCCGACTCATCAGATGGTGAAGTGAAGGAGGCTCCCCCGGAACTTGAAGATGGTGGCCAAGCAACTGTTGATGAACTCAAGGAGGTCAATCTTGGCTCTCCGGAAGATCCTCGACCTACATTTGTAAGTGCTTTACTTACTGTAGAAGAAGAGCAAGAATATGTTCAGGTATTAAGTCAATACAGGGACGTGTTCGCATGGAGTTACAAAGAAATGCCTGGACTTGACCCAAAAATTGCGGTGCATCGTCTAGCAGTAAAGAAGGTGTCCGTTCTGTCAAGCAGCCACAACGACGGTTCCGCCCGGAACTCATTCCACAAATCGAGGAGGAGGTGAACAAGCTGATCAATGCCGGCTTCATCCGAGAGGTCACCTACCCAACGTGGATTGCCAACATTGTCCCGGTAAGAAAGAAGAATGGACAGTTGAGGGTATGTGTTGATTTTCGAGATCTTAACAAGGCCTGCCCGAAAGATGACTTTCCGTTGCCCATAACGGAGATCACAGTCGATGCAACAACGGGTCACGAAGCATTGTCTTTCATGGATGGTTCTTCAGGCTATAACCAAATCAGAATGGCACCAGAAGACGAGGAGTTGACAGCATTCCGCACCCCAAAAGGTATATACTGCTACAAAGTTATGCCGTTTGGATTGAAAAATGCTGGCGCCACTTATCAACGTGCTATGCAAAAAATTTTTGATGACATGCTGCACAAGATTGTAGAATGTTATGTTGATGACTTAGTTGTAAAGACTAAGAAGCGCAAAGACCACCTCGAGGATCTCAAGACAGTGTTCGAAAGACTTCGGAGGCATCAGCTCAAAATGAACCCTCTCAAGTGCGCATTCGGTGTCACATCAGGAAAGTTTCTTGGGTTCGTGGTGCGCCATCGTGGAATCGAAGTTGATCAGTCAAAGGTTGAGGCAATTCAAAAGATGCCTGAACCTAAAAACCTGCACGAGCTGCGAAGTCTACAAGGAAAGCTGGCTACATTCGCCGTTTCATCTCCAATTTAGCTGGGAGATGTCAACCTTTCCATCGGTTGATGAAGAAGGATGTCAACTTCGAGTGGGACGAAGCTTGCAGCAAAGCCTTTGAGAGCATAAAGAAGTACCTTTCCAATCCACCAGTCCTGGGAGCTCCAATTCAAGGAAAGTCGTTGATTCTCTACATTGCAGCGCAGGAAAGATCTTTGGGAGCCTTGCTTGCACAGGAAAACGAGCAGGGAAAGGAAGTTGCCCTGTATCTACTTGAGCAGAACACTAAACGGTCCGGAGCTGAGTTATTCGCCCATTGAAAAGACATGTCTAGCACTGTTCTTTGCCATTGACAAGCTGAGGCACTACATGCAGCTCACACGGTACGTCTCATTGCCAGAGCTGATCCTGTCAAATATATCTTATCTAGACCAATCTTGTCAGGACGACTTGCCAAGTGGGCAGTAATCCTACAAAGCTACGACATTGTCTATATGCCTCAAAAAGCAGTCAAAGGACAAGCTCTAGCAGACTTCCTTGCAGATCACCCTATCCCATCCGATTGGGAGTTCACAGATGATCTTCCAGATGAAGAGGTCTTTTACATTGAGACACTGCCACCATGGACGATGTTCTTTGATGGTGCAGCAAGGCGTGATGGTGCTGGTGCCGGTATAGTGTTTGTCACTCCTCAACGACAAATACTACCATATGCTATCATTCTCGGTGAGTTATGTTCAAATAATGTTGCTGAATACCAGGCTTTGATCATTGGTCTTCAAATGGCTGTCGATATGAAGATTCCAACTATAGAAGTCCATGGAGATTCCCAGCTCGTCATCAACCAACTTACAGGATTGTATGATGTGAAGAAAGAGGACCTTGCACCTTACCATCAACGTGCTCGACAGCTAATGGATGAATTTGAAAGCATCACCTTGGAGCATGTGCCTCGACGAGAAAACACTCAGGCAGACGCGTTGGCTAACCTGGCCACTTCTCTTGCAAAGTCAGAAATCCAGGCTACAGTTGTTGCCGTATGCCAGAAATGGATAGTGCCACAAAAGGATGATGAAGAAACTACAGCAGCCAACGCTGTATCTGTACGTCTCGCGGAGGACGAGGATGGCGTCAACCAATCATTGACTACCTACAGCACGGGAAGCTGCCCGAAGATCGTCGTCATAAGACAGAAATTCAACGACGAGCTCCCCGCTTCATATACTCAAGGATGCTCTGTATCGAAGGTCTTTTGATGGAGTTCTACTTCGCTGCCTAGCCAATGAAGAGGCAAAACAGGCTCTCACTGAAGCACATTCTGGTGTTTGTGGCGGACATCAATCAGGGCCTAAGTTGCACTTCCAACTCAGAAGGATGGGATACTACTGGCCAACCATGGTACGTGATTCAATTGAGTTTGCTAAAACCTGTCAAGCTTGTCAATTTCATGCGAATTACATACATCAACCACCGGAGCCACTGCATCCAACTGTCTCATCCTGGCCCTTTGAAGCTTGGGGTCTCGACTTAGTGGGGCCCTTGCCAAAGTCATCCCTAGGTCACCTGTACATCCTCGCAGCAACCGACTACTTCTCAAAATGGGCTGAAGCCATTCCACTTAGAGAGGTAAAGAAGGAGCATGTTGCCAATTTCATCCGGACTCAGCTGATCTATCGCTATGGAGTCCCTCGATTCATCATCACTGATAATGGTAAGCAGTTCTACAACAGCTTATCGACAAGCTCTGCGAGAAGTTCAAGTTCAAGCAGTACAAGTCATCCATGTACAATGCCCCAGCAAATGGCTTGGCTGAAGCATTCAACAAGACCTTATGCAACCTGTTGCGGAAGGTAGTCTCTAAATCCAAAAGAGATTGGCATGACAGAATTCCGGAGGCATTATGGGCGTATCGTACAACTTACCGGACTCCAACACAGGCGACGCCATACTCACTTGTCTACGGTGTCGAAGCAATACTGCCGTTGGAAACACAGATTCCATCCCTGCGCATGGCTGTTCTGGAAGGACTCACACAGGAGGAGAATGCTCGCCTACGTCTGGATGAGTTAGAAGCTCTCGATGAAAGGAGGCTCGAAGCACAACAGCAACTTGAGTGCTACCAAGCCCGGCTCACCAACACATTCAACCGCAGGGTCCGCCTCGATCTTTTCAAGTTGGAGACCTTGTTCTTGCAGTGCGACGGCCCATCAACATGAAGCATCGGCCTGGTGACAAGCTTACTTCCAAATGGGACGGGCCATACTTAGTGCAGGAGGCCTACACCACAACGCTTACATGCTGTCAGACCAAGAAGGCGTCCGAATCGGCCCAATCAATGGTAAATTTCTGAAACAATATTATGTGTAAATATGTTTGAAAAAAAAAAATCAAAAAAAAAAAAAAAAAAAAAAAAAAAAAAAAAAAAAAAAATCAAAAAATCAAAAAATCAAAAAAAAAAAAAAAAAAAAAAAAAAGTTCGGAAGTCCCGATCTGAAAGTCCAAGCGAAAATCCAAACCCAAAAATCCAAACCCAAACACTTGAGCCCAATTCAGAAAACACAAAACTAAGTCCAAACCCAAACACTCAACCCAAATCCAAAAGTCCAAACCCAAACACTCGATCCAAAAACCCAAATCCAAATCAACCCAAATTCAATTCAAAGCCCAAAACCCAAAAATTCCAAGTTCCAAACACAGTCCAGAAACCAGTTCAAAATCCAATCCAACTCCTGGCCCGCATGAGTATAAACTGTGAACGGCCCAAAAATATAAAAGCAACGGAGGGTTTGAGTCTGAAACTCAGCATCAGTCTCAATCGATCTTCACCACACACCAGACCTTTGCTCCTCTGCCACAAGAAAGATGGAACCAGTTGCAGAACCTCAAGACAAGGGAGAAGAAAGGTCACCCCCACAAGGTGGCAACCAACCATGGCGCAACTGCAAATTCTAGAGGAAGTCTTCCACAACAATGGAGGTATTATGCCTAATGCATCTCAGATTTACCAACTTGTCTCACGATTGCGCCCACTCGGGGCAATCGAAGGAAAAAATGTGTTTTATTGGTTCCAGAATCGGAGAAGCAGGAAGAAACCAGCACTGAGAGCTGATTTTTCCAAAGAACAGTCTGCTGTTCCGATGGTAGATCCCACCAGTACAACTTCGCCGTCAAATGAAGCAGGTCCGAGTTCTTCCACCGCAATAGTCTCTCCACGGTATGTTCATCAAAGCCGTAGCCCATGGGAGCATGCACGCTGGTCCTGGTGGTCTTACGGAGTCAGCCAAGGGTTCATCCCTCCTAGATACTTAAGTCTAGGAGGAATTTTTCTAGCAGAAAGGAGTTATTCCGGTGAAACTTTACCTCTCTTTCCAGAATATTCCGACAGCATCAACCAGCTGGAAAGCGACGTCGACGTCGACGTCAACATCATCGGCCCACCAGACGAGGTCGAGCTTGACTTGGAGCTGCGCCTCGGGCCCCGCTAGGACGGCCGACAAGATAAGGTGCAACGACTTCTGCAGCATGCGGCAACGACTTCCGCAGCACACGGCAACGACTTCTGCCACACACGGTAACGACTTTCGTGACACGCGTCAGCCGCTGCCTCTTTTGTCTCTTATGCAGGAAAGGGACGTGGATGACCCTGCGTACCTTCTTTATGACTTTTCAAAAAAAAAAAAAAAAAAAAAAAAAATCTTTATGTTATGTATATATATCCTGCATGTCCGAGCCATAATACTCACCCCTCAGCTCTTCTTTCTCAAAAGAAAATGGCTAGTCTCTGCACTTGTCTCAGGAAATTCTTCGATCAAGAAGTTGGAGGCGCACGAGCTAAGAAAAGAAGGAGTAGTCTTCCTCGAGGGATCCCTAACGCCATCGGTGTCATGGAGTTCCAACTACTCTCCTTAGTTCACAACTACCACAGAGGGATGAGACGCTGCAATCATCCTAATCTTTCTTTGGATGCGGCAACGTATAGGGAAGTTCCAACTACTCTCCTTACGTCGAAGCAGACTTGGAAATCATCACTACAGTCAGTCTCTCTGTGCGCAGGTCTTAAAGTTCCAAAGTGCTGGGCCTTCCTCTTGGGGAGGTTCAAGTTCTTTGCCTACCGGATCATCCTCACCAGAGCTCTGGAACTTTAAGAGATATAAAAAATCCTTTGCGGGCTATGGAAGCTCGAACGCACCTGGAGCCAAGACTTCAATTTTTATATTGGCTGGGGTGCTAACTTTCTCAAGATCGTATCGGGTTCCTATTGTGATCCAACAACAGCAGGCATAGTCGGAGATAGAAGATTTCAACATTCAACTTCAACCTGGACTTCAAGGCTCGGATCGGATCACGACCACAAAGTTCTTCCTTACCGACCCTTGAAGTGGGGGCATTTGTAAACAGAAAGAAAAAAAAAAAAAAAAAAAAAAAAAATGAATTCGTTGAATTCAATGGCCATTGAATTCAATGAATTCAATTGCCATTGAATTCAATGGCCGGCGTTGCCAATTTTGAATTGGCAACGCCGGCCAAAGAAAAATTAAAGGAAAAAAAAGATTCCTTTCCCATGTGATGTTCACATGGGAAAGGAACCCTATAAATAGGCCCCTGCCCCCCAGTTCAAAATACATTCAGCAAATCTGTAAACAGAAAAATTCAGAGAATTTGAGAGAAAAAGAAAATTTTGAAAATCTCTCAAGAAAATTTCTCCTTTTCTTACGTGCTTTTACTTAGCAGTATACTCTCCTAACTCCGTTTTGAGAGATATTTCAGGGGTAAGGCCCAAAAAATTTGCTGTTTCCATTTCTAAAGTTATTTTTAAATTTATATTCTTGGATCGTTCTAGATCTGAATTTCTGAGAATATAGAGTTAAAAATATCAAATTACTACAAATCCGGCTGGGATTAAGCCTCATACGGCCCTCAGCAAAATCCAGGCAGCTCATCCGAGAACAAGTCTCTTCGACTCTCGGTGAAATTAAGTCAGATCGGCTCAAATCTGGTCTCTACGGTTCTTAACCGTAGTCAAAACGTCCAAATCAGATCCGGTTTCAGTCTACCTAGTTCAAGAAAAATCTGTGGAATTTATTTCTGTCAAGATCAAGCTCGTGCAGCCCTTGACGGAGTCAAAAAAGGAACACTAATCGGAGGATCTACGGAGATCGACCCCACGTAAATTTTCTTTTATTTTTAAATTTTTATTTGTAATTTATTTTTGTATTTTCGAGTTTAATTGTTTCAGGCTCGAAATTTACAGCTTTACATCCATCTCTTGATAGGCCCATGAAAGCAAAAAAGAATCAATCGTCATACTAATCACACGATAACTTGTAGGAACAAAATAGCCCACACTCCATATGGTAAATAAAACAGAGAGAAGCCAACGACAAAAGGCACAAGTTGCCGACGGAAAGAAACACCAACAAATAAATTTTATGTCCTTTTATTCAATAAGATTGGCGCACTTGACAAAAGATAACACAAGGCAGTATAATTAAGGTTCGTAATAGAAGTTCCAGTAATATAATTATAAACAAATGCAAAATTAATTGTGATGGATTGCTAGTTGTATAATGAAAAAAAAAAACTATTTTTTTTAACAGCCAAAAAAAAATCTCATCAAGTTGTTTACACTGTGTCTTTTTTCTTTCATTAAAAGAGAGAGAGAGAGAGAGAGAGAGAGAAAAGGAATCTATATGTGTTATGGTTCCACTCCCTACCCACTTTCTCCCTCCATATCCTTGAGATTTTATGTTAGTTTTGTCATTTTTAAAAGTAATCAATCAACAAACAAACATATAAAATAGGAATTATGTACATACATCGAGTCTAAAACCTCTGCAGCAAATATAAACTAATCCACGCCCTTTGGGGATTGTCCTTCTCAGATGCACTAATCCGGAAAAATCAAAGTCAAAAAGCGTGCCTTCAATTGTCAACCGTTTCGGTAAGGAAAATTTGCGTACTGCTAAGGTTTTTTTTTTTCTCAAGGAGATTTTTTTTTATTTATTAAGAAGCTATTGCGTACGAGTTATTAACAATAGTTGTGACTATATCATGAATTTTACATCTTTTTTTAAAATAAAATAAAATTAAAAAATCTAAATTTTAATTACTGGATACTCCTAAAAAAATAAGAAAAATTCTTTACATTTCCCGCAAAGCCAAGATAATGATATATCAAACCGCTCCGTTGTCTTGTTTTATCATTGAGAAAATAAAATGTTTTGCGGTCCCAGTTTTTTTTTTTTTGACACAAATAGACGCAAACTTGCAAAATATGTTTTTGTCGCACTTGTATAATTGTTTATTAAATATTTATAAGAGTGTTATGTGCGTTTATAATTGTGGAATCAACGACTCAAATAGGTTAGAGATGAAGTTTCAATCAACCCTATATTTAATTTGTCATATACTAAGAAAATCTAAAAGAAATTACAATAGATTTTCCAGTTTTCGATGGCCCTTCCAGATGGGCCATAAAATAACCACGTAAATTAGAACTGGAACATCAATGAAACCAATGTTTTTAATAGAATATTTGCATTATTGTCGATGAGGTTATACAATGTTGACATCCACATTCAAATAAAATAAAATAGAGATAATGGGTTTGACTTGAACTTTGGCTAGCTTCTGAATCTCCAGAAACCACTTCTCAATATATAAACTCTAGGTAAAACTGCAAAGGCTGTTTACCTGATCAGGATAGTGTTGCAAGTTCTCGTGAATCGCTCTTGCACTCATGTAGCTTCAAGCCTTCAACCAGTTGTTATTTTGGCAGCTAAAAAACTTTCCTACGAAAGAAAAAAAAAATCACAGTAAGTGCACACTTATGCTGTATTTGGATTGTGAGATTTTAATAAGAAAAAAAATTGTGGGAAAGAAAATTATTAGAAAAGAAAGTTATGAGAAAGAAAAGTGAATAAATTTGTTGTTTAGATATATGAGAAAATGTAAAAAAAAAAATATTAAAAATTAAATTGATATGCTTGAATTATATGAGAAAGTGATGAAAAGATAATTAATGTTAAATTATAAATTACTCTCTTATTTTAGTGCTTTTTTGGGTACCGAAAAATTTGTGGTAGATGATAGATTGGCTATTCAGGTATTTTTATTTTTATTTTTTTAGTTATTTAATTTTTTTCTACAGTAATTGTCGACATTGACAACTCACTGGAACATTTATCAATTTCTCACAGATTTCGCACCTGTTGCCAAACAAGTGAAAATTTGTTGGAAAACGTTATTTTCTTTATAATGAGATTCTCACAAGCATCCAACAGAGGGTTAGTAAAATTCTAGATTTGATATTGATACATTACATGCATCCCTAAACAATGCCAAGCATTTAGATTTTTTTGTTTTTTTTTTTGAGCCCATAGGATCGACAGAATGAATGGGCATGACACTAATAGTTTTTTTTTTATTTTTCTTTTTCTGTCATTAGATTCTGAATTGAGTTCCAGACCTCAGCCCCAAAAAGGACTTCGTACAACTCAATTGAAGCTTATTGTTTAAGTTATTGTTCTTTAGAACTAAAAATGAAAATTCCCTATGTCCTCTTGACTTTTTTTTTTTTAGTCTTAATGGAGATCATCTACTATCATAAAGAATAAAAACTCAGCTATTAGCCATCGTGCTTAAGGTAAGCCCTCGAACTTAGCCAGATAGATTTCTCGGAGAGACAAAATCCAATTAATTGATCAACAAAATGGCACACGGTGATCTACCAAACGCCTTTCACATCTATGACAACATCTATCTGCAAAGTGGACGACAAGGGAAGTTTGACTTAGAGTTTAAATTGAACACTTGATTACATTAGCCAACCATAAAGTAGGCCAGTAATTGGCCTCACCAACCAAATTAAGTGCAGAAGATGACGATAATTAGCATTTAACAATCTCGATTAATACACCCACGAGTGTGGAATTTTGGAATCATCGAATAGGACGGAACACATGCTTCCAACTTTTAATTGCAGAAAAACATCCTGTGGGTTCTCTAAAATTGCATAAATCCAATATATGAAAGGGACGGAAAATGTAAGAAAATGTGTAAAAAAAAATTGAACGGAAAATGATCCGCCCACCCAATGGACGGAAAACGTAAAAACATTGAAAGTAATTAAGCTTAATATGATACACATATTTCCCTTTCCATTTCAACTTTTAGGCCAAGGGTTGTTTCAGAAGACATCAAGCCACAATGTATTAAATTTATTCTGTTCCTTTTTTTGGCCCTATAAACTAGCTCCAATCAGAGATCTAACTCAATGCCTTAATCCCACACGCTAAGTGTATAAAAATCACATAAAATATATAAATTCAACATAATTTATAATATCTAAGTTTCAAAAAAATTGAATTTCAAATTTCAAGATATTATTTGACATAATATTAGAATATGATTTATCTTCTTATTTACACTTTGCGACATAGTAGTTTGACCCTTTCATTATTTTAGTCTCGGACTTATAACATGTACGAGGTTTTTCATTTCCAAACTTAAATTTTTAAGTGTATTTGACATTTTTCGGTTATATTTGATACCACACAACACATAGCTCCCATATTATCATGCCGTAATATCAAATAAATTCCTTCATTATTTGACAGACACGATATCACCCACCAAGTCTTAAAAAGACTTTTTTGAGGACATTTCTTGTGTGCAGAATACCAACAACACGTCTATTTTTTCCTTTTGTTTGTTGAGCCATCCAACAACACGTCTATTATTATGCCAACACTTAAACCCCACGAGCAAAGAGAAGTAGAATTGTAGCCTGTAGATACTTCTTGTCGTGCATGCACGAACGACGGCACGACATTACATTATGCGACAATGTTCGGTTGGCTTGCAATACTATTATAAGAATGACGGGATTCATCCAAAATAGAAAGTCCTGTGACCCTTGAGAATTTGCAACAGGTGGCATCTCGTGGAACAATTTCCCTCCTAAAGAAAATGCAAAATGAAATGGGCAATATGAAAAAATTTTAGATAAAAATGTGTTACCATTGTTTTTATGGTACATCTAAAAAAGACAAAATAAAAGAAAGAAAAAATATTAATGACGAAAATAAACAATATTATGTCAATCTCCATCCAATAAAAATTGCAAAACTATAGGGTGCCGTTCTAGAAACAAATCACTAGTAGATATAGCATCTGCTTTAACTAGATAATTTGCGTAAGAATTTCTCACGTGTAACACATGCTTCTTTGCTACATACCATGACCGTATGCATAGACACCGAATATCGTCAATGAGCACAGCCAAAGGGTGGGAAGAGCCATTCTGAGTATCAATCAGATGTAAAGTTTCAAAAGAATATGTCTCTAAAATAACGATCCAAAATCCCAAGTCTCATGCAATCTTCAAATCACGTCTAATGCCCATAAGTTAGGCCACCATATTAGTATTAATACCCACCGAAGTCATGAACCATCCTTCTAAATGCCAAACTCATCGCATAAGAGACCTCCAAATTCAGCTTAACCCGGATTACTTTGGACACTACTATCAATATTCAATTTAATATAACCTGGTGGAGGTGATTCCCACAAAAAAAAAAAAAAGGTGTTACCATTGTACTTAGTAAGTTTCCTGATCTAGTTTTTCCTGTTAACCAGTGTTATATTAAAACGTAGCTTTCTCGGTGTCCAGACTAGCGGTGGCCAAGATATCTCTTAGCAGCAAGAGTTGGCACCAAGAAAAGGCATTGGTTCAAGACCAATTGCCCGTAACCCTCAGTCACCTTTTTTTAATATATGACATAACAGAAAAGTTTTAGAGCTTGAGAATTTGTCTCGGAAGATTTTTGTCTTGATATGTATTAAAAATGTAATTAATTATTAATTTTTTATAATCATATCAATAAAAAGCGTAATGAAAAAATAAAACATATCATATCATTTTATTAATATGTTTAATTTTTTTATTATGCTTTGTATTGATATGATTATAAAAAATTAAAAATTAATTATATTTTAAATACATTTCGGGACAACAATCTCGTGCTAATTAATTCGTGTAGACCTTAGAGCGATACCATAACATAAAAAACCCAATTAGTCCAGTGGCTATTCACCTTTTAACCGTAAAAAGGAGTTAAAATTCCTTAACCAACCAAAGGCGTCTCTTGCCTCACGACATTTTTATTTATATTAAAAAATGTGTCTCAAAGTCAGAAGCATATTTACTCAAAATTTCAGTCACAAACTAAAATTTTACCTTAAGATTTTTTGTTCAGAGATATAATTGTGCTGCAATTAAAAGGTGCTTCAAATGGCGTAAAAATGTCACTTCCTGCAATCAAAATTCGTTCTCACGGTATTGGTGTAACAAGGTTGCCTTAAGTCACTTTCCTTATTTAAAACAAGGGGGTTGCCGCTGGCAAATGGCACCACGAAAATAAACACGTACGCTGCAATTAGCCCAAAGCCGGAATAGGGGTGGTCTTTTGAGATCACTTGCGAACTGCACTGCTAACTGTAAGCAAAGGCAGGGAAGGAACCTTTTCAGCAGACATCTATGGCTGAACTCCTAGCAATAAGAATGGCGATTCAAGGAGCGAAAGATATATCTATCCCCAAAATTTTGGTTGAATCAGTACAAGAGGTGAAGACTCAATCTTTTTGTGCGAATTGTACAATGAGGCAAATTGCAGAAGTTATCCAAGTTCTGACTCATCACGTCTCTAGCTTCTCAATCCAGTTTGCTGGAAGGAATATCAATGTGGTGGCTCATTCGCTGGCAGAACTAGCAATCTTGAATGCTGAAGAGATTGTTTGGTGTAGAGCTAATTGTAACCATGTTTTTGATCTTATTGACAAAGATGTAAGGAATGCTTTTGAGTGAATAAAGCTTACATCTTTTTCTTGAAAAAAAGAAAAGAAATAAAAAAGAAAACAAAATAAGAAGCCAGAAATATTGATTTGTACCTCAAAAATTCAGGTCCCTTTTTACTCTCTCTCTCCTCCTGACGAAAAACAGGACCTTTGGATGGTTGATCTACGGAATTGCTGATAAAATTTGGAAGGATCAACAGTGGATCACCGAGGTAGGAGTCTTTCTCGAAAGTTGCCAACTGCCCGGTTGCGGGGATTACTCCAGAAATGAATGGATTGTATGAGATGTTGAACTTGTTCAACTCAGACAAGGTGTACAAGCTGGCTGGGAATTGACCAGAGAAATTGTTGTAAGACAAATCAAGATGTTGCATGCATCTGATATTTCCAATTTCAGTCGGAATTTCACCAGAAAACATGTTCCTGGTGAGGTTTAGAACCACAAGTCGCAGCTGTCCTATCTGAGGAGGTAGCTGGCCATAAAACTCGTTGAATCCCAAATGGAACAAGCTGAAATTCTGCATCTTTCCGATGCCTTGAGGGACCTGACCAGAGAGCTTGTTTCCGCTAAGCTGAACATAACCTGAAATCTGAAAAATCCGCACTGCAGAACCCGCAGCGCATACTGGGAAAATTCCATTCCCCGTAAGTAACTTTTCCCATATGTTTTTGCAACTTTTATCCGTAAGTATGTCATGTAAAAAATTGAATGGAGGGTAATCTGCAGGAATCCATCTCTTCATCACTGAACACTCCCAAAAGCCGGCTATAATTTTGCTCTGCTGGTTAGATTGAAATGTAGGCGTGGGGTTGCTGCCTATGCTCGTAAATCTGTCTGGGATGCTCCCAGAAAGTTCGTTGTTGGCAAGGTTTAACCACAATAAGTTATTGCAGTTTCCTAGTTCGGATGGAATTGGACCCGTAAGCATGTTGTCTGCAAGCATTAGCCACAGAAGAGAGGTCAAATTCCCCAGAGTAGCTGGTAAGCTTCCACTCAGGCTGTTGGAGGAAAGATCTAAGGCTTGGAGGCTTGACAGTCTTCCATATTCGTGTGGTACTGTCCCATCGAATTGATTACAAGCCAGAATTAGGAACTTCAACTGTGTCATTTGGGATATTTCAACAGGTAATGGACCAGAGAAATTGTTGTAGCTCAGGTCTAATCCTCGAAGGGTAGACAATTTGAGAATACCCGAAGAGCGTAATCCACCAGTGTATGCATTTCCATGGAGTAACAGAAACTTTACCTGCGTGAATCTCCCAAAAATCTCCTGTATATCACCGCCAAAATTGTTTCTGCTCACATCCAGCAAGGTCAAGCTATTCAAGTTCAAAAGGGACTCTGGCATCACAGGAGAAAATTTGTTGTTTCCCAAGGACAAAGATTCTAGACTTGAAATTGAGCCTATCTCAGAAGGAATTCGCCCAGTGAAAAAGTTCCCCCACAGATTCAAAGTCGTCAAATTTCTGCATTTTGAGATCTCTTTTGGCACCGTACCAGAGAAATTGTTCATTGACAAGTCTAAAACTTCCAGGCTACAATTCTCATCAAAAATTGATTCCAGTATTTCTCCAGTAAAATAGTTCTTGGACACTGAAAGCTCCCTAAGCCTCGGAAACCCTTTCCACATTCCTCCACTGAAAGGGTTCGAACTCAAATCAAGGTACTGCAACCTTGAGCAACTATCAAAGGCATTATCAAGCCCACCAGTGAAATTATTTTCTGAAAAATTTGCCGCAACTAGCTTACAAATTGCAGGAAAGCTGAACTGGCCTATTTCCCCATAAATCCTATTGGAGGTCAAGTCAAGAGTTTCCAAGTTACCTAAGCTTGTCAAGTTGAGCTGGCCTCCGATGACATTGTGCGAGAGATTGAGATAAACAAGGTTATGACAGTTATTTAGATCACTAGGAATGGCCCCAGAAAAAGAGTTTCGAGAAAGATCAATGTAAGAGAGCGCTGTCAGGGACGAGAAGTTGCCATATAACTCCCGCGCGATGTAGTTGTCGCTAAGGCTGATGCCGTTTACCCTCGATCCATCAGGTGTGCAGAGGATTCCAGGCCAGTTGCAAGGGTTTGAGCTCTGCTGGTTCCATTGGGAATAGTGTCCTCTGTTTATCTGGTTGTGCTTTTCCAGAAATGATTTCAGGTCTAGTAGGACCTGTTTGTCAGTCTCCAGAGAATCTCCATCAACTACTTTAACTGCAGTTTATTAACAGAAACATAGATTCCTGTCAACTGAATCATCCTTGAATAAGCAGACGAAGATTCCCAACCAAATTCTCAGATATTTGGGATTCTTCCAAATACAACAAAAGAAAGCCAGAGAGAAACATGGGAAGATAAAGCATTGAACTTGAACTTGAATTTGAACCATGCATGTAACTTATGTTTCATGATTGAAACCCAACCAAAAAAGAAAACTGAATATGAACAACAAATGGGTATTATAAGAGGTGATGGTTATATCATGTAAGTATTAGCACAAAGTTCCTACGAGCATGATCATCATGCAATCTTTGGAACTCATTATTAGACAAAAAAAGAAAAAGAAAAGGAAAAAAAGAAAAGAACAACAAAAAGCAATACCAAATTGTAGACTGATACCTGCAATCAACACTAAGAATACGAGTAGCCCAATTCGCCATGAATCATTCTCGTCCTCGTTCATGATCAATCTGTCTCTCTTTCTTCTCTGCTTCTTGTTCTGCTCGTTTCTTGGTAGAGGGTCTATAGTTGCACTTGCAATAAATTCCACAACCCCATCAAGAAAAACCGTGGACCAGAAGCAAATGGCATGCTAGATATCTCAACTATATGCTAAAGTAGCAGATGTTGGCAAGGCATATCGTTGAAGCACAAGGCCTGGTTCTTAGACGGAACCAGACTTTAGGAGAAAAGTTTGCTACTTCTCAGAAATTTTGTATCTTAATTACTATTAATTACTAGGTACTAGTAGCATTTCTTCATGTCATTTGTTAATTAATTAATGGGGGTTCTGAATTAAGCTTGTAGAGGGGTTGAATTTAAGTTACTCTTCCTTTACTGCTAATATGATGATCTTGTTGTACAGTGATTTTTCTTTTGTTCTATGGTTGGAACTTGAAAGGATAGCCTTGTTAAAAAAAATAATAATAAAAATAAAAAAAATAAAAAAAACTTGAGAGGAGAGTCTTAGAAGCAAGGGACTGGTAAGCCGTCCATGCTGACCAGTTCATATAGCTAAGTGGTTTTTTTTTAATATTTAAAATGGGAGTATTGTTTGGACAAATTTATATCGGTCTCTAAAAAAGTATAAAGAATCGGATGATTACTGCATATACTTTCATATTAGGAAAGTATAATTTAAATTCTACTTAAACATTGTAATAACACTCAAACTCATGATTTACGATTTAAAAACTTTTCGATGCTTTTACTAAACCAAAGTATTCCGTGGTTGGTGTTGTTTCTTTCTTGGATGTTCTCCCTTTTACAAGTTTTAAACCAAAACTTCCGTTTAATTGGTTGGCAAGTTTTTCTGTTAGTCAGAAATTTCTTGTATTTGGGAGAAAAACTTTGAGTATAAGCACATAAGAAATTATTCTTAATAATATTTTTAGGAGACACTTCAATATTTAAGAGAATAAATATTTATTTTAAAATTTTCAGTTTCCAATTTTAAAAAAATATAAACTTTATAAAATTAAAAAGAACAATTCATTATATTAGCCTAATAAGATTCAATCTATTATAAAAATAAAAAAATAAAATTGTTCACAATAATTTTTCATAATATGTCACATCTGTTAATAACAAAAACAATAATTATTCTTTCTAAAAAGCAGGTGACATCACGTTTGTAAGCTGGGAGTCCAAGTATCACCATGCTAAGAAATTTCCCTGAAACATCCTACTGCCTAGATAAATTTCCAATTTTATCTGTAAAATATCAACCAAAATATGTAAGTTTTTAGGGGAACTCATGTCATCATTAATAACGTAGTTAATTTGATGCATTTTAAACATAGACTTACAATTAAATTGTATTAACTGTTAGACATATATTTATATTCTTAGTTGTAGTTATTTATTAAACTATAAAAAAATGTAAATTTAAAATTGTAGTACTATAATATATAAATTTATATTTTAAATGGGTTCAGATCACTTTGTAACTTTATTTTCATATTATTTTTTAAGGTCTCAATTTCAACTGACTAGAGGGTTAAAACTCATAAAAATAATTAAATCCTAAGGATGTCCATAATAATATTTGAATTATCTGGTCCATTTGGGCCTAAATTGGCTTAAATTAAAAGGAAAATACTAGGAAATATTATTTAGGTATCAATAATAGCAATAAAATGATGTATGCCGGTTATATAATTGAAATTTTTTTAAAAAATTAAATAAATTATATAATTATTTTATTCCTATTTAAAATTAAACTTTCAAGTAAAGTTCAAATTAAAAAAAGTAACATTAAATAATTTCTCTTAGATTGCTTTAAAAGTGGTTAACAATCTCGTTAACGTATTAGATAATTTATTTGCTTTTAAATCCCATTATTTCTCTCGTTATTTTTAGCAAATTCCATTTAAGCGGGCCCTACTTTGTTTCCCGGCCCTGCAATGGCTATCTGACCACTACAAATTCGCCACGTAGACGGGATTGGAACAATGATTTTGAAGGCGGTTTTGGAAGTCTTGGTCAAAAATCTGCCATAACCATTACTGGTCAGAGGTTGACCCTTGACTTCGTATTTTTTAATTTTATATTCCATATCAATATAGTTGGTTTTGTCCTTTCTTCTCCATTGAATTTTCGTTGGTTATTTTTTCCCCTTTTTACAAGATGGAATCAATCGGCCCTCTTCTTTTCTTCTTTTTAAAATATATAGTAAGGGTAGTATGCCAAAAAAAAAAAAAAAAAAAAAAAGTAAGAGTAATATCTATTAAAAAAGATTATGTTAAATCATCGTACTAAATTATTTATAATAAATTTATAAGAAGCTAAATTTCATATATTTAATAAAAAGAACATCACTGAACTTGATAAAACTTAAATTGGTAATCTTGCATATAATATCAAGTTTTTTTGCCATATCAACCGCATAAACGATACTGATTTCATTAGCCATTATTATAAGAAAAACCTGTGTTGAATGGCTTTCATGTTTTATCCTAGCTTTTTAATAAGTCGTTGTTGTTTTATCGTGCAACAGCCAATGGCTACCATGTTGGTTTTTACGAATTTGAGATTATGTGGAGTAATTTACATTTGTCATCCTAAAAATAAAGTGTATTTATAACTAATATCCCCAAGTTTTGAAAATTACAAAAAATATACTCTGATTAACAGTCGTTAGTCAACTGTGACGGAAAGCGTAAAATGACCATAATGCCCCCATATATATAAGTAAGAAAAAAACCTAAAATCATTTGCAACCAAACCGTCAGTCAGTTTTTCCCAATTTCTCTCCACCGAAAAAATGAACTCTGAAGAGAAACCCTTCGATTTGGCTAGAAAACATCTGATTTCACTTCAAACGAAGTAATTTGTGAGTGATTTAGGGTTCTTGATGTCGATTTATTAGTTTATCTGTGTTATTTGGTCGATTATTGGGATGGTGTTGATTTAAGGTTAACGTTAGGGTCCAAAATAGAATTTTTTGTTTAGAAAGTAGAATCGATGGTTGAAATTGATAATTTGTACATCAAAATAACCCATTTAAGTGAGGATTTGTCTATGCATGTGAAATATATATGTGTTTTCGATCTGGGAAGTGGCATTTTAGGGTTTAGACGGTATTTTTCTCTTAGGCTAAGAATAGATTTCTTGATTGTTTTCTCAAATATTGATTTTAAATTAATTTTCTGTGACCATAACAGTAGGGTGTGGCTTTTGAGGAAGTTAATGGTTTGTTGTGTTGTCGTTTTCCTTTTTTTTTTGGGTCTAATGCTTGTTTGCATGTTGACAGGTATAAGGGACCACAATGGTTAGACTTGTGGTCCACTATGGAGACAAAGAGGACTACGTTGCCTATCCAAAATGGGACTATGCATTCATTATGGATTTATTCAACACATGCAAACAGTGGTTAGACATTGAGACAAGAGGTTTCACACTAAGGACTGTTAAGGGCTACAGTATTAGAAGTGATGGGGACTTGATGAAAGCTATTGAGGAGAATGAAGGTGACATTTTGCACTTATTTTTAGAAGAAGATTCTACTGCAGAACCTCTCCCATATAAGCTGCCACCATCTTTTAGAGTACCACAGCAGAAGGATGGTAAAATTGTTCCCAAAACTGTTACTTTAACCTTACAATTGAGTGATTTTAGTGATGATAGTTGTGATGATAGCAGTGATGATAATGTTGATGATGATGCTGTGGATGATGCATGTGATGCTGATGGTGATGATGCTTGTGATGATGATGTTGTTGTTAGGCCAAATTCCCCTGTTAGAACAGAAAATGTGCAATCAAACATAGGGAAAAGTCCAAATATAAGGAAGAGTCCAAGGATAAAAATATTGGTATACAAAAATAGTGTCACCCATTAAGAGTCCACAAACAAAACAGAATATTATAAACTAAACACCAACAACTGCTGACCCATCAGAGTCAGCAAGCCATGTGCAAAAAAGTCTACCAAAAAGTTGCAACAAAACAGACCCAATTAGCAAGGGAAAACCAAACACTGCCACTAAAGAGTCCACTGCCAAGGGAAAACCAAAAAATGGGAGATCAAGGTATAAAAAGCCACAACCTGAAAAAATTAAAAAGAAAAGAGTAGTTAGGCCTGTACAATATGAGGAAACTGATGGGGATGGGTAATGCAGAGTGATAGTGAGGATTTAGATTTTGCACCCTCTGATGAAGAGTATGAGTTTACAGAGAGTGATGAAGAGTGGCTTAAGGATGTAGTTGATGAATTTAAACTGCAAGATGACATTATAGATGGTATAGTTGGAGGGGATGGTGTGGGACTAGATAGTGGCAGTGCAAGTGAGGTAGAGGGTGATGAAGATAGGATCACAGAATGATTTGTCTGGTTCTGATGGAGAGCTTTCAGTAGAGGAAGATGGAGTTGAAAAGAAAATAAGGATGCAGAAGTGTGATCCAGGTTATGGATTTAAGGGGATTCCTTTCAAATACTCAGATGGAGGAAAGGTGAAACTACAAAATAGACACTTGTTTAGGTCTGTTTATGAGTTTAGAGAGGTTATGAGAGAATATCAAGTATGGGAAGGGTTGAATTTGAGAACAACTAAAAACCAAAAAGAGGCAGTTGGCATGAGATGTGAAGATAGTAAATGTGAGTTCTACATATGGGCCTCTGTGATCCCTGGAAGTAAGGCTTTCTTGGTGAGGAGATTGCAACCCAATCACTCATGTGTAAGGGTTGAAAAAGTTAAGAGTGCAACTTCTAAATGGATAACTAGGGTTTTACTACCATCTCTTAGGGCAGATATGAATATGAGTAAAGAATTAATGTTCAAGGCTCTTAAAGAGCCATATGGGGTAAAACCTAGCTATGCTAAGGTATGGAGGGGAAAGCAAGAGGCCATGGAATCGATAGATGGATCCCACCATGACTCATTCTTGAAATTACCCATATATGCTGATATGTTGCTTCAAACTAATTCAGGATCAGTTGTTAAGTTTGGGTATAAGGTGAAGACTGATTCAAATGACAATTCTCCTCCTATTTTTCAAAGGATATTCATTGCATTAAAGGCATGCATAAATGGTTTCATTGCTGGTTGTAGACCTTTTATAGGTCTTGATGGCTGCCATTTGAAGGGACCATTCACTGGTTCACTTTTGTGTGCTGTGTCTGTTGATGGCAACAAGGGAATATTCCCTATTGCTTATGCTATTGTTGAAAAAGAATGTAATGCATCTTGGGAGTGGTTTATGGACCTACTGTACACATGTATTGGAAGAGTAATGAAGGGGAAGCCTCTAACCTTTATGTCTGATGGGCAAAAGGTAATTTTTTTTTTATTCTTATTTGTTGAGGTCAATAATGTCAAACTGTTTTCTCCATATAAGCTGATAATTGTGTTTTTGAAATTCATTTAGGGTATCATTAATGCTGTAAATAATTGGCCTGATGCAATGCACAGAAAGTGTGCTAGGCATATATATGCCAATTTTAGGTCTAAGTGGCCTGGTGTGGAGTTGAGAGAATTGTTCTGGAAAGCCAGCAAGGCCTACTGCTATGTAAATCACTTGAAGGCCATGAAGGAGATTGCTGATGTGTCTAAAGATCCTCAAGTTGTAAAGTATTTGACTGACATAGAAGGGAATCAATGGCAGAGATGGAGGTTTGATCCAGAAGTCAAGAGTGATCATGTGACTAACAACATGACAGAATCCTTCAATCATTGGATAGGAAAATTTAGGAACAAACCAGTGTTGACCCTCTTGGAAAATATTAGAATTAAGATTATGGCTCGATTGCATAAAAGATATGCAAAGGCAGCAAGTTGGGAGGGAAAAGTGACAAAGAGGGTAAGGTCTAGATTGGAGAAGATTTCTGCTCAAGCAAGGCATTTGCAGATTGTTCCAGCTAGCCAAGATGAGTTTCAAGTGATGGATGACATTGAAAAGTTTTCAGTTTGTTTGTTGAGGGGTACTTGTAGTTGTAGAGAGTGGGAGATTTCAGGAATTCCTTGTAAGCATGTAGCTTGTTGTGTGGGCTACATAAGGACAAACCTGGAGGACTACTGTGATGAAGCCTACACTATTGAAAAGTATATGGCAGCACATAAAGAAGTTGTCCATCCACTTTATGAGGGCAATTTAGACCCTGCTGAAGGAGCCAAAAAAATCCAGGCACCTAAATTGAAGAGATCGCTGGGAGGCCAAAAAGAATTAGAACAAGAGAGAAAGAAGAAGAAAAACCAGAGAGGACAAGAGCAGCAACAGTGAAATGTGGTATCTGTAAGAAGTATGGTCATAATGCAAGAGGATGCAGTGAGGTAATTAGTTTTGTTTTCAAGATTCTTGATAATATTTATGTTGTTAGATTATCACTTTCATTTGCTTTTATGTAGAAAGTGTCCAAACAAGGTAATGAACAAGTGACAACTGAAGGGAATGAACAATCTAGACCTAGCAATTCCAATCCCAAATCAAAGAGAAGACCAACTTCAAATGCAAGAAGTAAAAAGGTGACAAATTTTCAATTACTTTTTATAATAAACCAATAACCAAATGTTACTAATATATGTTTTTTTCTCAGGCAAACAAGAAGGCAAAAACTGACAAGAGAGATGCATCCCAGAATTCACAAGCACAACCCATAGCTTCCCAGGAGACTTACACTCCACAATCACAACCAACAGTTTCACAAACTTCAAACTGACACTTACGGGGTACTCTTTTACTTAATGCAAAGTGCTACAATCACTAAGACATTTAATACAACAGTAAGAAAAAAAAGTAGCATTACAAGCATCTTAACTGTTTGAGTTGTCATGTCCATGGTGTGTGTCTTCACATATATGTCTCTAAAATCTCCTCTCATTGTTTGCAATTCTGTAACTATGGCACTTGCTTCCACTTGTTGTTCCTTAATCACAGTTGCATTATTATAATCATTGTATCTATTAAGTGGTAGACACCAACCTCGGAATGAAGCACTGCAATTTTTCTCTTCACAGCAATAATACAACCTATTTTTGTTCTTTTCTGACTCTGATACTCTCACTATTGCTTGTTTGTTGCATGCTCTGCATTGTATATTCTTGAACTTTGGCCCTTCAAACATATTTGAGCTTGTGGTAGAATGAGACATTTGACCTTGTGATTAGGTTGGAGTGATGAAGAAGAAGAAGGGAAGGGGTTTTAAGAAGCTGCTAATGGAGATGGAAGGGAAAGAATGGAAGCTGTTGAAGAAAATGAATGAAGATCCTGATTTTGTCTTTTGGATATATATGGAAAAAAGCTCCAACGGCCACTTTTGTTCTTTTTGTTATTTTTTTTGCTGTAAAAACAATGGCGCAACGGCTATTTTATAGGTACTGTACGTTTGAGGGCATTTTAGACCCTTTAGCCCATTTATAATGGCATTTTTGCAATTAAAAACAACTTTTACTAACGGCCACTTGACGGAATATGTTTATTGTAACCGCAAACAAAAGTTGGTATGTTTTTTGTAATTTCCAAAACTGGAGGATGTCAGTTGTAAATACACCCTATTTTTAGGGTGACAAATGTAAATTACCCGATTATGTGTATGGCTTATATTTAAATTAGATTTGTTATTAATAGTCATTTTTTGTCTTATTTTTTACAATTACTAATTAAAAATTAATATATCAATACTTCTTAATGTAAGTTTGTAATATATTTAATTTTCAACTTTTTAATAGCGAGTCAACCACATGATAAAAGAGAAAGTAAAAGCAATTGTCAATAGTAAAATTTTATTCCAATATCTCTATTACATATTTAAGGTAAAGAGTTGAGGTATTATGTTAACAACTTTTAAATTTGTCTGAAAGAAATCTCTTGACGGAAAAAAAAAAAACAAAAGAAGAGAAGAAGATGACAAAATACAAAATAAGCATAATATAATTAAGGATGAAAATCTTGCTGCTTTCATTTGAATGTTAAAAAGAGAGAGAGAGAGAGAGAGAGAGAGAGAGAGAGATTTTGTGCCGTATGGGTTGGAAAGCACCAATTGTATAAGCATTTGCTTCACATCTTATACGCAATCCTAAACTAAGAAAATTTAAAGAACTCATATTTATCCCTTATCTAAATTAATGTGGTGTTATGATTTAACAACTGAAAAACAAGATTTGATATAACGTGAAGATTATTTTATCGTGACTTAATAGTTATATATTCAAATATTGTAAATAGTCTCTTTGTAAAAATAAAAAAACTGAGATCCTTTTTTAAACCCTTTATTTCTCAAACTCTACAAATGTAGAAATTTAATAATTTTATCCTAAGTGGATACATGCTCCAAGCAAATCATAAGCTTATGCAGCAAAATTAAAGTCTGTTCAACCCAACATCATCAATCTCTTGATAGGCCCATGAAAGCAAAAAAGAAACAATCGATGTACTAATCACACGATAACTTGTAGTAATAGAATAATCCACACTCTATATGTTAAATAAGACAGAAGAGAGAAAAGCCAACGACAACAAGCACCCAAATTGCCGACGGAAAGAAACACCAATAAATAAATTTTATGTCCCTTTCAACATTAAGATTGGCACACTTGACAAAAGACAATATAAGGCAGTACAATTAAGGTTCACAATAAGAGTTTCAATAATAAATGCAAAAAAATGAGGTTGAGTATTTACTCAATTGATTAAAGAGAGTGTCTCTCAATTAGTAGGTGGAGAATTTAAATTGCACTTAACTTTACTTTTCCCTTTCTAATTATTCAACAGAGCTCCTTATAAACTAAATAATAATAATAATAAATGCAAAAAATCTGTGATTACGATAACACCTTTCAAATGTAGCATTTCAAATGATATTCTAATTACCCTCCCTTGAAATATTACATTAACTCCCTTGAAATATTACATTTTAAAAATAAATAATTATTTGAAATTTTTTTATTTAAATGAAGTCTCAATGATTAATTTTAAAATTAATTGATGATGGGATTGCTAGTTATATATTGAAAAAAAAATTACTCTACTCATCAAGGCTTGTTACACTTCTATCTTTTCTTCTTTCAAAAAAAAAAAAAAAGAAATTCTATATGCGTTAACCAATCAAATTTAACACCCCAAACCAACCCCCCCAACCCCCTCTCACCCCCTAAAAAAAAGTAACCAATCAATCAAACAAACATATGAAATAAAAATAAGAGAGATTTATGCACTATACATACTAGTCAGATAGAATTGTTATATTCCAATCAATAAATGTAATTATTTATTAATAAAATACAATTATATTGATAAAATGTGAAATATTAAAACTGAAACAATAAAATTAAAATATAAAATTAAATGAATATTATCTTAAAATTTAAATATATATATTTTACATGGTGTGCGCTAAAAAAAAGATTTTTACACAAAGTATATTGATGAAATAAATGCAATTATTTATTAACAAAATGCAACTATATTAATAAAATGTGAAATAATAAAATTAAAATATAAAATTAGATGAATATTATCTTAAAACTTAAAAATATAAATCCCACAAGTTATGTGTTAAAATTTTTTATACAAAAATTAATGAAATTATATTTTATTAATAAGTAATTATATTTGTTAATTTGAGTATAAATATAGTTAGTAACTATCACTGTCAAACTTTTCTGAATAGGAATTTTGTATACCCATCAAGTCTAAACCTTCACAGCAAATGTAAACTAATCCATGCCCCTGGGGATTGTCCTTCTCAGATGTACTTATCACGAAAATTCAAAGTCAACAACGTCCCTTCGATTATCAACCATCTGACTGAGGAAAATTTTGGTGAGGAAAATTTGCCTTGGAAAAAAAAAAAGGCTTGAAAATTTGTTTGTTCAAAAAACAAAAAAAAAAAAAGGCCTTGGAAAGAGATTGCTATGGTTTTTTTTTTTCTAATGAGCTTTTTTTTTTATTTTTCTTTATTAGGAAGCTATTGGCCCATGAGTTAACAATACGTGTAGTTTTTATATAAATTTCACACTTTTTTTTAAAATAATTAAAATAAAATTAAAAAATATAAATTTTAATTACTAAAATATCTCTAAAAAGAGAAAATGAAATATTCTTTTTTTATGCAAAGGAAACTACGAAGATAATAATTTTAAAAAAAAATTACAGTTTTGCAAACATTGCTCCAACTCCAATAGCCAAAAAAACACACAGATCCATAGGGAGAGGTGAAAAATATTTCTTCTAAAATAACATTTGTGCTTATTTTAGTAAGTAAGTCGGTTGCCGAAGATGAATATCTCATTCATACCAGCAAGGTGAACTAATGTCTATAAGCAACACAGCCAAAAGATAAGAGACGGCACATTTAAAGGAAATTAAGTGCAAAACTTTAAGATAGCCAGTCTCAAGAATAATACATTCAAAACCAAGAGCCCAAGTAAGTTAGATTACCCGCAAAGCCAAGGTAATTGATCTATCCCTCGACCGCCGCAAAGACAAAATGAACTATTCTTTGCATAAAGATGTTTTTTTACCCAAAATAAATGCAAACTGACAAAATATCTTTTGTCACATTATTATGAATCTATGATTGCTTATTACATATTTATAAGGGTGTTATGTGTGATTATAATTAACAATGAAATTATAATTGTGCAATAAACAACTCAAAATAGGCTAGAGATGAAGTTTCAAGAAACCATATAATTAATTTGTCATACACTCATACCAAGAAAATCTAAAAGAATCTATAAATGGCCCTTTCAAATGGGCCATAAAATAAACACCAAAATTAGAATTGGAACATCAATGAAACCAATGTTTTCAATAGGATCTTTGCATTATTGTCGATAAGGTTATACAATGTTGACATCCACATATTCAAATAAATTAAAATAGAAATAGAAATAATGGGTTTGACTTGAACTTTGGCTAGCTTCTGAATCTCCTGAAACCACTTCTCAACAAATTCCATGTAAAACTGCAAAGTCTGTTTTCCTGATCAGTTCCTCGTGAATTCCTCTTGCCACCAATATAGCTTCAAGCCTTCAACTAGTTCTTATTTTGGCAGCTAAAAAATTTTCCTACGAAAGAAAAAAAAAATCGCAATAACTGCTTTGTGAAATTCCAGATCTGATATGACATATTACATGCATCCCTGTACAATGCCAAGCATTTAGAAAATGTTTTTTGAGCCCATAGGATCGACAGAATGAATGGGCATGACACTAAAGGTTTTGTTTTTATTTTCTTCCAATTTTTGTGTCATGAAATTCGTAATTGAATTCCAGACCAGCCCTACAAACGACTTTGTACAACTCAATTGAAGTTTACTGTTTAAATTCTTGTTCTTTAGAACTAAAATGGAAATTCCCCAAAGCCTTTTTGACCTTTTTTTTTTAATCTTAATAGAGATGATCTACCATCGTAAAAAAAAAAAAAAAAAAACTCAAATTGTTAACCATCCCGTTCAAGGTGAGTCCTCGGATTTAGCCATATACATTTCTCAAAGAGACAAAATCTAATTAATTGACCAGCAAAATGGCACACGGTGATTCACCAAATGCCTTTCACATCTATGATAACGTCTGTCCCTAAAGGAGACGACAAGGGAAGTTTTGACTTAGAGCTTAAACAGAATACTTAATTACCTTAGCTACCATAAAGTAGGCCAGTAATTCGCCTCACCAACCAAATTAAGTGCAGGAGATGATGACAATTAGCATTTAACAATTTTGATTAATACACCCATGAGTGTGGAATTTTGGAATCGTCGAGTAGAACGGAACACATGCTTCCAAGTTTTAATTGCAGCAAAACGTCTTGTGGTTTCTCTAAAATTGCATAAATCAAATGGATGAAAAGGACGGAAAATGTAAGAAAATGTGTTAAAAAATTGAACGGAAAATGATCCACTCACCCACGGAAAATGTACAAACATTTAAAATAAGTAAGCTTAATATGATACATATTTCTCTTCTTATTTCAACTTTTAGCCCGAGGGTGACAAGCCATCATGTATATGATTTTATTCTATTCCTTTTTTCTATAAATTAGTTCCAATCAAAGATCTAACTCGACATCTTAATCCCACATGCTAAGTGTATAAAAATCTCATAAAAAAATACAAATTTGACATGATCTACAACTTCTATCAATTTTTACATCTGTAAGTTTGAGGTTTTAAGTGAATTTTAGGCTCCAATAATTTAATGTGTTAATATTTATCATGAAGTCAAAATTTGATTTATCCTCTTACACACAACATGGTAGTTTGTCTCTTTTCATAATTTTAATCTCTAACTAGTAATATTCATGAATATCCTCGCTTATAAACTTAAATTTTTATAGGTGAATATAAGATTTTATGTTGCTATTGACACCCCCGCATAGCTCCAGTTTTATGATGGGGCAATATCAAATAAATTCCTTCGCTCCATGATAGACATGATATCACCCAGACACCTACAAAGTATCTTAAAATTGTAGCCTCTATATACTTCTTGTCGTGCATGCACTCACGAAGGCACGACATGACATTATGCCACAATGTTAAGTTGGCTTGCAATATTATTATTAATAATGATATATATTATAAAAATTATATTATGAAAAATTTTGAAATTTATAATTATGAGAATAATAATTATTTTTTTCATTTTTGAGTTTAACAATATTAAAAAAATTGATAATTTTTTTATAATTATAAAATTTAAAACGTTTATAATATGATTTTCGTAATGTATATCACTACTTTATTATTATAAACACGATGGGATTCATCCAAAATAGACAGGACAGGAATATGACTTTTGAGAATAATAAATGCCATATTAAACTGTTTAGCTAGAAAATTTATTGGCAAGTAATTTTAGCTTGTATTTCTCCTGCTCCTTACCTTTAGTAATTATATATGTGAAATAAATTCATTTTTTATTTGGAGTAAGGCAGAAAGGGCACCTTCAGGTACCGTCAGTCAACAAAAAACAACAGCTAAAAAAGAAAAGATAAATACAAAAAAACAAAAAACAAAAAACAAAAAGCTGATAGCCTAACCTATTAGGCTTGAAGTTAATGCGTATACAGAAGCAACTCTTAGGGTTGCCCACATAACACCTATATTTTTTTTTTTTCACTTTTTTTGAGATATCCTAATAACACCTCCTAATTAAAGAGAAGGAATTCTTCAAGAAAAGGGAAGAGACAGAGATGAGAGAATGGGGATAACAAAGAGATGAAAACTTTCTTTTTTTTGGTCCAAAAGAGAAGAAAACTTTCAAATGTTTCAAAGGATCAGTGGGCTGCATTTTGTGCTACGCAGCATGGCCCAATGATATGGGCTTAAACCACCCCAATCTCGTGGGTAGAAATTACGGCCACAATTATCAGCGTTCCTTCTTCTACCACCACTTTGCTGGCAAGGAATGGACTTCCAATGGAAGTTTTCACATGGCTACAAGTACTACCATGTATAATTTATGTGAGACAATGTTTGTGCGTTGATTCTTAGTATTTACATTGATGCTTAGTATTTTAAATGAAATAAAATTAATAATTTTTACAACAAAACTAATAACATTAAAAAAAAATAATTTTTAATTTATGTACCAAAAACTACCCGTCTTATAGCATTCAAATTCTCCACTTCCCATCTCAGCCAAGGACCAAAAAAAAAAAAAAAAACTTGTGGCTCAGTCAAGTGCCTAATTTTCGGAGTACTGTAATTCGAGGGAATCCTGAAGCAAGGATGTTCCAAGGATTAATCCACTCAAGTGCAGCTAGCAGAAATGACTGGCTTGTAAAGGAATGCAGGATCCTCTTGGTGCAAAAGATTCAAGAAAAAAAAAAATTGCAGGTAAAAAAGAAAAAACTAGAGCATTATGCATAAGAAAATGTACCAACCAAAGTTGTGAGTTATCTAACAGAGCCAATCTCAGTTCCTGGCACAGATTGGCAGCAATGAATAAAGATCTTATTAAGAGAAGCATAGGATCAATGTCATTGTGTGAAACAATATGGAAGCGCCGGATTTTGTTTTTGCAGGACTTCAGGTGCTAGAATTTGATGTTAAGAACCTTCCCTAGGGGCTCATATTTGTTAAGGTCATCGCTGTATGCGTCAGGACTATACGGTCCTGACGAAGATTCCTCCCGAAGAGCAGCTAGAGCGGCCTTTCTTCTCTGCCTTCGTTCTTGCCACGACCTTAGCTGAGCCTCAAGTGACCTTTTAGCTTTCTCAGCAGCTTCAGCCCTCGAAACAGCTTGTTCTGTCCGATTCCTCAGCTCTGCAATCTTTGTCATTGCTGCTTCAAGTTCATTCTTCAAATTTCCCGGTCCACAGTTTTCGTCCGATGCAGTTAATATAGCCGAAACTTTTGCTACAAATGGATTGGCCTTCTCAGCAATTTTAGTCAAGGACTCGTATTCTCCGAGTGAAATTGTTATTTTTCCATCCTTTTCAGATTGCATCTCTTCTGCTTCTGCTTCTGCTTCCGCTTTTGACTCCTCTACAAGCTGAGTAGCATTCTTACATTGGGAGCCCACAAGTCCAAAGCCATCAAATTCTTTGTTTACTTTATCTGCTACTTGTTTCAACCTTTGATTCTCCTTTTTCGCTTCTTTGGCTTCAAGTGCTAGCTGTTGAACTGCAAGGTATAATCCTGATTTAGCACTCACAGCTCTTGCTTCAGCTGCCTTTGCTGCTGCAAGTTCTGATCTTCCTTTATGAAGCTCAGATTTCAACAATGCTATCTCAACCTCGGCTTCATTCTCTCTTGCTTTAATCTCATTCATTTCTGTTTTTACCTTTTCTAACTCATCTGTGAGCATTTCAACTTCATGGCTCAAGTGAATTATCTCATCATTCGCATTCAAAAGTTCTACCTTTAAGCGATTCAGCTCAGTTCGAAATGGCCCGATGTACAATTCCTGATCAGAGTTTTCTGCTTCCCCGCCCTTTACATCTGATTTCAGCTGGTCCCAATCGTCCATGTCATCACGATTGGACCTATCAGATGAATTGAGCTTTTGATTGGCTTTATTAATCTCCTTCCTTAATGAATCGATATATGCAGACTTGGCCAGCAGCAGATTTTCCAATTCTTCCACCATTTCCAGCTGCCCTTTCATCTCATCATCTTTCTTTGATACAGCCACGTTCTTCTCTTTTTCTGCCTGTTCGACGGCCTTTTTTGACTCAAAAATAGATTCAGTCAGCTCATTGACATGTTTGAGGAGCTCTTCAGCTCTTTCCTTTTCCACGGTTGCAGCTGTTTTCATCAGTTCTGCCAGTGTCAAGGCCTTGACCTTCTCTTCTCGGGCTGCAGCTAGTTCTGTTTCCAGGTCCTTTACCTTGGACTCAAGCTCTTGACTGGGCATCTAGCACACCTCAGTGCATCTCTATCGAACTCGGAATTCTTCAGCACAGTGGAAAGTTCCTCAGATATTTTTTGGTAGTGTTCTAGCTTAAATTGTAGTTGCAAGTAGGCAGAGTCCTTCGCGTCCAGCTGCACCTTGTAGTTGGCCAATTCCCTTAGAAGGATTTCGATTTCTTTCTCACGCTCAATCTCCTGCAAATGACGAAAACAAGAAAACTCAAAATACTCACAATCTGAACCTTTCATAAATCACACCCTCTGCTTGTTATGTAGAAAGGATAAACATACTTATTATGCATTTATAGGTAAGACTCCCTAATGGAAAGGGGAAACATACTTACCATGCATTCACTTTCACATAGATATGCTTGTTTATTGGGGAGCACCATCCTGGTGTAAAATGTATCACAACTTTGCCACCCAAAGGTTCGGTTTGTGAATTTGGCAGGATTTTCAACACAAAATTTCACTTATAAGAGGGGTGTCAAAAGAGTCAAATTTCCCAGATTGACTAACTATTAGATGATGATAGCATACAATTTTTGATCTCACTGATTTTATGTTCTGATAAAAATCTGGCTAGGCATGAAGACAATTCTCTGGTATGAATCCGATACACGACTTACATTAGTGCTCCAATGAGAACCACCAAAACACAGATGTCTTTGAATTATACTAAACTCGGCATGTGTAATTTAATGATACTGACCTCGCTGCTGGCGTTGCTTTTCGTCTGATCGCCTTTCTGGCCAAACAATGTGAGTGCAACTTGTACTCGCTCGATGGGTTTGGTGTCAATCTCTCCCAGTCTTTGCAAGCCAGAGAAATTCCAGGGTCCCAAGCCACTTCAGGATCCAATCTGCAACGGAAGCAAGTCACAGATAACGATAAACAACCACTGTATGGACGTTCAGATGCAAGGAAAGTTACATTTTTGGCACTAACAAAGACTTACTAAATTGAAAAGGCTATGGAACGGATTCCAGGAATTCTCCGGAGAGAAAATGATGTGAAGAAGAGTAGGTAACCAAAAATCTGCAGGAAATAGAGTTTTTGGGAGTAGATATGAACCAGACGAAGAAAATCACGAAAATGTTTTTGCGCCATGAACCCCTTCTTGCTATTGGTTGTTCGCATTTGTTGGAGAAAACAACGGGGCAAGTCCTTGTAAGAAGTGGAAGAAACAATGTTTGCAGACAGTGTCCATCCTTTTGTTTGTCCAATGTTGAGCCTTGAAGTGATCGATGCCAACAGTTTAACATAGATAGAGCAAAAACTACATAAATCCGCTTAGTGGACGCGCTTAAATTTTTTTTAATGTAGATATGCCGGTTCTATTCTATAGACACAAGTATTACACGTGAGAGTGATGTAAATTTACATAATAAATACATCAAAAATTATTAATTTTATAACAATAAGACTACAAATATACAACTTCAATGTAATTATATTTTATATGAATCAACGTTAAAAGCTACCGTTCCCCAATATTTTCCATACGGAAGAATTTTTGTTTGACTTGTATTTTACATTTTGGTGTTTTGTTGTGGAAGTCTGGCGACTGACATTTTCTTGCTCTTTGGATGATTAGATGGCAACAATTGGCATTTCCGCCACATGGAATTTGGCATATTTTCCTTTTTTCTTGGAATTGCAAAATTATGGGCAGAAATCGATGATTGTGCTGTCATTTACTTTTTGTTTTAATTGGCTCTTGGATAGAATTGCAGTACAGATTAAACTATAACTCATTGTGCTGTCGATTTTCTTGCAATCGGCATAGACAATGTCATGGGGGCCTCTCATAGTATCCGGTTGGGATCAAGCCAACAGCAGCAAGCGCCTCCGGACGAAGAAAACACGGTCCAAAAGATGCCAATATTCAATAATCACCGCAAGGAATGTCTGCAAAGTGCTTACTTTGCTTCCAGTCACACTAGGATAGTATAGGAATAAGTGATTAAACCTAAACTTTTGAGAGTTTTTGTAATTGAATCTTAGATTTTTCTAAGTTTTGAAATCAGTCCTAAAGTTTCAATTTTCATTTTATGTGAATCCTTTTTAGACAGTAATTGATCAAACCGATAGAAACATAATCTAACATAATTGAAATTGTATAAAAATATCTAAATATATCTTAAAAATACATAAATACATTTACGTACGTATTTTATCGATTTCTCTTTTTTTTATTCTTACATATAAAAGACAAAAATCATAAATTTTTACTATGAGAATTTATAATTTTTACCTTTTATAAGTGAGAGAAAAGAACAAAATTAACAAAACACACAAGTGTACATATTTTTGTATTTTTAAGATATATTTGAATACTTTTATATAATTTCAATTTTGATCAAATTATGTATTCATTAATTTGATTAATTACTGTTTAAAAAATGACTCATATAGAATGAAAATTAAGAAAATTAAAAAAATTAAGACTAATTGAAGAACTAAAAAAATTTATCACTCAATTACAAAAATTCTCTAACCTTATCCAGGATTCATGTTTTGTCATTGACCAGAACAGCTCATAGCAAAGTGAATGTTGTACTTGGATTACATTTTTCTATTTTTCTGGAAGGGCGAGCTTCTCTCTACAGTGATTTTACATGTTTTTTTTTTTTTTTTTGAATCGATGGGAACCATACAGACATACATAAAAAAAGAGAAAATATAATCTGGGCAGAAATCGAACCTCCATCTAACGTGGTGGAAGACACACCCCCACCACTGCGTAGGCTGCTGCCCAGCCATAGAGTGATTTTAGATGCTAAAGTCAAGGGTCGTGGAACTGGAAACACCGGCTCATGATGGAGCAACGATTTTGACGGGATTCGATCATAAGATGGACAGGCTCAATGTATACAGGCAAGTCGGGCCCCAACTTCTAGCCCACATTGGTCTTATGTAAAAGAAACCAAATACAGAGGACCACCAGTTAGGCCTTCGGCATGAACTTTTGTGCAGAAATGATTTCGTACAAGTTGGCCCAAATTCCAATTAGATAATGATAAATTTCTCTGTTTTTTTTTTTTTAAATTTTTTTTGCTGGCACCTTGAATCCAATGAACGTGCCTCTGGAAAGATGAAGATGAAGGGGGTGTTAGTGTTAGTTTTTAAGGAGATAAATTTATATTTTATATTTAAAAGATAAAAAGATAAGTATTTGATAAATTTTTTTATGATATTATTTGATTTTAATTATTTTATTAAATAATTATTTAAAAGTAGTTGATTGAAAAATAATTTAAAATTATTTTTTACAATTTTTTAGATTATTTTTTACTTTTTTTACTTGTCACATAATTTAGATTTATTAATTATTCTATTTCATGAATATTTATATAAAATAATATTATCACTTTTTAATAATTTTTAAATAATACTTTTTTACTACAAATTTTTATTAATGTTGACACTTAAAAGAATATCTCAAACGTTATTTTTTTTTATTTTTACTAAATATTAATAATTTTTTTTGAAAAATTAAAAATTAAGTGAAAAAATTATCAATATTATTTATAAAATATTTATCTTAAAATATAAATTATAAAATATAAAAATAATTTTGTTAATATGATACATTAATATAAATTAAATATCTA
>JADCRB010000028.1:5446852-5553783 GCA_021464245.1 Carallia brachiata | reverse complement strand
ATGTCGAACTTAAATTAAACTGGCAAAAGATGACATGACAAAGACATTTCATTATCCTTTCTCAATAACAAAGTATAATTTACTTTGAGATCCCATCTCAAGTTTTTAACTTAAAAAATGATTGTTACCATCACATTCAAGACACAGTGAGAAGTCATGTACCTTCACTACTAGCATGTAGCCAAGGGTAGCAAGCAAATATGATTTTCTGAATTTTCTTTGATAAGTGTGTTCTCACTGTTGCTTCTGTTTCTGAAGTTTCTCTAGAAATAAGAGAACTCTCCTCTCCACTGAAAAGGTCTGAAACCTCGACTGTTTCATCACTGGTTCCCCACAAGCTTGCTTGAAGCCTGGCTTCCCTTTCTTTGTTATACACCGAATGCAACTTTGACTTAAAATAGGGCAACACAACCTAATCAGGTGTACCAAATTAATAAGTCATCAAACTCATGATGTTGTTCATGGAAAGTATTAACGGGAAAGAAATTTGAAATTGTTTATACATTTAGCAGTACTAGAGAGCAGTTCGTGACATTTTTGCTTGATATGCTAAGTTCGAACTACAACATTTCTAAGGAAATTCAAGGATTATGGGACAAAAAATGTTGAGTAAAGTACCAGAAATACAACTGACAGAATTCTTTGGTGCTTTTCTAATCCAGAGTGTTCAAGCCCATCCCCCGAAGTCAAATGAGCAGCAACCTTTATTGCTCTTATCTTCACCGCTCTCCGCCGCAACCCATAAAGAGATTCAGCAAAAGAAGCATCTGCAGTGAAACCATAAAAAAAGAATGAAGATTGAGCAAACCATCTCACAGAAGACAGAACAACCAAAAACAGTTATCAGATTTAGAGGAATAAGATAAAGTTGTGATTAGTGTAAAATTTAACAACCATAGTGCAGCAAGCAATCAACACAAGATGAAGGTTAATACTATTCATAACAACAAACTGAGCATGGTGTAAAGCTATTTGCATAACGAAACTAAGCATGTTGCTTGCCACCACAGATCCACTTAATAAATATTGAGAGAAGGAACAACTTCTAGATTTACAGTTGAAAGACAAGCCATATGGTAACTCAAACCGTCAATTTCGTGTGCAAGACTAATCGGAAGAAATTACAACAAATAAGAAAAAGAAAATGCTCATGCCAGAAGCATTAAAAAAAAAAAAAAGAATCACAAGTAGTACAATAAAAATCCAAAGTCATTGAGATTAAAAGATTACCACATTGCAAATTACGTGACATGTGGTGCCAATGGCATGAACATAAACGTGTATGCAAAATAGCTATGCAGCGTATAAATTACTGTTTTTGAGATTAAATTTGGGGGCAACAATTGAAACCACAAGAAATGGAAACAAACGAACCTGTGGTCCGTAAGCTATGAGTCTCAAGCACCAGCATAAGCAAGGCAAAGAATTCATCTTCATAGTCTAACACCTTATGAAGGAAAGGCCTTCTTAACGCCAATACCTTTAAAAACACAAGCAACACCAAACAATATTTACCACTTTGCAAAGCACACAAATGCGGATGCAATTAACACGAACACAAAGCTAAATTCAATCAATTTCTCATGAAACCAATTTCAAAAGCAACAAACTTTAACTTGATTATATTGAACTTGAATCAATAGAAAGAACAATAAATAACCAAAAGCAAAACTTTATGTTACTGAGTCACCAATATGCAAAAAAAAGCAATAGTATGCCAATTTAGACCAAACCCAAATGAAAAAACCTCGGATGGGTATAAAAAAAGACATCAACTTTTCATCACATGCAAATTATAATCCTGAAAAAAGTGATGGGGTCAGTTCCTAAAGATGCGTTTGTATAGCTTACGCCGATGGAATAGGTGAGGGCGGCGCGGAGGCTCGCCGGGAGCTGCTGGGCGGCGGCCATCTCGAAGAAGGTGGGGCGGGTCCCCTGCCCTCCCACTTGAAACAACATCTTCTTCTTCTTCTTTTCCTTCTCCTCCTTCTTGGCTTTTACTGCTAGCTACTGAGGTTTCTGTGATTTATTTCTTTCTAAGGTCGTTTAAATCGAAGTGGGTTTTTCACTTCTGGAGGTCTTGTTGTAAAAGATTTGATTGATTTACTACTCTGCTCTGCTCTTATCCAGCAATTTTGCTGTTCCATTTTGGCATCTGCCTTTGTTTTTTCTTGTTTTTTTTTAAGGTGGCTTACATTCCTATGAAATTTTTTATTTATTGTTAATTCACCACAACAAATTAGAATTCCAAATTTATAATATTTATTTGAATATAAAATTATGAAAAACATTAAGATGATATAAAAAATAATTATAAAATAATTATAGGTAATAAATTTTTTTTAAAAAAATTTATATTTAAATTTAAAATAATATTAAATAAATTTAAAATAATATTAAATATGTTTAAAATTAAATATTTAAAAAATAAATTTTTTATCTTTATTTTTTAGAGGCTAAACCTAGTTGGAGTAAAAAACTATATAAAGACATGTTTTTATGAGACACATTATGCATAATAAATTAAAAATAAATAATTTAAAAATATTTAAAATTGATTTATTATATTATATATTATGATGCGTGTCCTTTTATTTATTTTATTAATCATATACAGCGAGTCCAATAAAAAGTCCATGCAACAAATATTTACCCAGGCTGCCGTCGTCGAGTCAGCCGCAACACAAAAACAAGTATTTGCCTAATTTAAATTAACAAATTCAAATTATTAATGAAAGATGCTTATGAAGAGAAAACAAATCATGCCACATAGTTCGGTTAGTAATTTAGTATATTTTTCTTTATGTGAATTTGAGTTCGAGTTTTAATACTGTCGCCATTCATACCTAAAAAATAGTATTTTGCGTGTTATCTGATTTAAATTGTTAATATTGAAATCAAATATGAGAACGACGTTTAATAACTCTTTGATCTCAGGTATAATGATCTACATATCACCCATGCTTCTTTTTTTGTCGTTAACACAAAAATAGAAAATAAATCATGGTTTTAATTTCTCTCCTAACAAATAAAAAGACGAGATTAATTCAAATTAGTCATATTTTTTTGACTTCACAAATTAGTCATATTTGATGCGATAAGCTTGTGAGTAAAAATAAGAGTATATGTTTTTTTTTTTTCTGACCAGAGAGTATATGCTATTTTCCTTTTACTTTTTCAGGATTTATACGTAGATTTGGTTTGGGATAAGTATTTTTTTGTCCTAAACCTTTAAGTTTTTTTATATTTAATTTTTAAAATTTTTTTGACATTCTATTTAAGTTCTAAATTTTTTGATTTCTTACTATATCAGTTTTTTAATTTACAAAAAATAGTCATTCCATTAATAAATAAATTTAATTTAATAAAAATTATTTAAAAAATATTAAATACATGAATTAAATATTTTTTTTATTAACAAAATATGTATATTAAATATTTTTTTAATCAATAAATATACGAATTAAATAGGTAACATGCATATTTTTAATAGAAAAGACATTCAATTCATATATTTAATTTTTTTAAAATAATTTTTTTAAAATTAAAATTATTTTTTAATAGATTGATCACTTTTGTTAAATAGAGAGATTGATTTAGTAAAAAATTAAAAAATTTAAAACTAAAATAAAATATTAAAAAGTTTAGCATTCAAATATAAATAAAAAAATTTAAAAATTTAGGATAAAAAAAAAAGCTTATCCCGATTTAGTTTAGAAGCTATGTTTCGTGTGATATAATTATGTCTTTTACCACACCTGTACAAGGGTAATGACACGCGAAAGAATTTCACAGGAAAAGTCCCAGCTGTGCAACGTGGCTTTTATCCTTTGTGTTTTTGGTTCGGACCCATTTCTTTTGTTTTTTTTTTTAATATAAAATCTAAATTTTAAAAAAATAAATAATTAAATTTTTAGTGATATTTATAATTATCTTAAATATAATTTTTATAATAAAAATAAATTTTAAATAATATTTAATAATATTTAAAAGGTATTAAATATTATTTTAAATTATATTTTTGTTAAAAAATAAAAAAAAATTTAAAAAAAAGTGCTACTTAACCACATAAGCAAGGAATTGTCAGTTTTGGATGGAGGTTGGGAAATGTCCGGAGGTGCGTTTTATCATTATCCTTTCGAAAAGTTATTTAGCATAAAAAATTTGTACTTAAATTTAAATATTCTTTTTGATATGAACAAAATGATAATTTAAATAATTAAATTATTAGAAAAATATTAAATTAATTAAAAAATAAATAAATCATGAAATTAATTATTTATAACATATCATATCATTTTACAGGGGTCTATATAACCTGTTGCCCCAGTGGGTCCCTTTTTGTACAGGGTCTCGCTACCGTCTTAAACTCCTAAGTTGGAAGAAAAAGAAGTAAAAAATAAATAAAAAATTTTGTTGCTTTATCTTTCTGTCGCTGTCGTTTGCACGTTCGCTGCCTTCAAACCTCGCGGGAAGGAAGGTGCCGTATTTTTATCAATTCTCGCTTTCTCTTTGGATTCTTATCTGGGTTTTTGATTTTTTCTTGATTGACCTCGCTTTTTTAGCAAATTTAAATATTAAAGATTGATTTTTTTTGGGTTGTTGATATTTTCTTTGGTGAAAGTATATACCCACTTCATTTTTGCACAGATTTCAATGTTTTTGGCCTTGTTGAAGGTTTTAAATTTGTTTAAAAGGTGATTCTTTTATTGGGTTTTGAGTTGAATATGTATGTTTCACACTTTTTTCTTTGGGTTCTTGATTGGCCTGGCTTTTTAATTAAATTTAGATATTAAAAGATTGAATTTTTTTGGGGTTGATGTTTTCTTTGGAAAAGTATATACCCACAGATTTCTTTTCTTTTTTTTTTTTTTTTGTCTTATTAAGATTCTAAATTTTTGTGAAAGATGATTCTTTTATTGAACTCTGAGTTGAATATGTATATGTTTTGGCTCTTTTATCTGTTTAGAGTTTCCTAATTGTTTTTTTGGTTTTTGCATTTGTGTGTGACTCTTTATCTGTTTAGAGTTCTTTGCGGGCGTTTTTAATTGTTGAAGAACTTATTAGAGGATTCTACTATTCTAGGCATGGGTTCAACATCAGCTGAAGCTTTTCCGGCAATACTGGTACTATTGGATTCACACACATTCTTTCTCCCTCGTCTACATTGGAAGTTGTGGTTGTTATTCGGATTACCATTATGTGATAAATTATACGGTGTTATTGCTTAGTTTTGCCAATTCATTGGGTTTCATAGTCTTAATCTTGCCTTTCTTGTATAGGTGGATGAAAATGTAATACCTTTTACATTTATGTGCTTGTCAACTGAAGCTGTTGTTGAATCTTTATTTTTACAATATTCTTTGATTGTTTTAAACTGCCATCAAATCTCGCTGCTTACAATTAAGTTTGGCGGCTGCTTTTTTTGTCGGCATATGTGTGAAAGTAATTAATGGCATTGCGTATAAAAATTAATGATCAATTGTTTTTATAAGTTTCTATAGCTTAACACCCCATAATTATAGTGAAAGTAATTAATGACATTGCACATAAAAATCTAATTTCAGGAAGTCATGCTGGAGTTTCGTGCTGGCAAAATGTTCTTCGAAGGGAAAAGGGTTGTCCCTGATACTCGAAAAGGACTTGTTCGCATAGGAAGGGTACTTCATGTCACTGTTGCCATTTTTTTTTTTTTTCTGTTGATCTTGTGCATGAGAAAATTTTGCATTAATTATTATTTTATTGCTTACTTTAATCACATGCAAAGTTGAAGCGAATATTCTATGTTTCATAAATTTGATAGTTTAATTGATTTACCTTTTCTTTGAAATTGTGCCAGGGCGAGGAGGGTTTGGTCCATTTTCAATGGCTTGATAGGAGTCAGAATGTTGTTGAAGACGTATCCTAGTTATTTCTACTCTCAGGTTTTTTGTGTTATAATATATTGATTTATCTGGTTCATTTATACTCTATTGGTTGCACATTTAAGTCCATTTTGTCTACAGTGTCTAAAGCATTTGCTGTGGTAGTTTGTTAATTTGTCCTTGCATCATTTCTCCAGTCCTATACCTCTTATCTGTTTTTCCTTTTCCACTTTTAATTTTATGGATGTAAGAAAATAAATTTTGAGTATGCAATAGTTTTAGCACAATTGTATTTGCTTAGAGCACTTGCTTTTCCTTGACATATTGATTACTAGGATCAGATAATATTTCCTGATGAGGCAGTATTTGAGAAGGTAACTTCTTATTCTGCATCAAGCAATCTGTGGTTTGTAAGTTGCAAAATATTCATTTGTCACAGCCGATTCCCGTTATTGAAATTCTTGGTCTTTTTCCAGGTTAATCAAGCAGCAGGAAGGGTCTACATCTTGAAGTTTATTACAGATAACCGGAAATTTTTCTTTTGGATGCAGGTCAACTTTATTGCCGTTAATTTGTGCCTCTTGGGTGTAGAACTCATTGTTCTAAAATTTTATTATCTGTTACTCGCAGGAGCCAAAAGAAGAAGATGACTGGCAGTTATGTAGCTCTGTCAACTACTATTAATCGGCCAATAGGTAAACTTTATGTTCTCTCTTGTAATTTGGATTTTATGTGTACTCTGCTACTCAAGGAAAGTTCAGTCCACGGTCAATCTACCAGTCAAATGAATTCATAGTCACCAGCCACTGAGAGTCATGAACGTAATCTCTGCTGCTCTTCTTAGGAACTTTATGGCGCTGTGTTGTTGTGATCTTCTTTCCATCTTTCATTCGGTCTCTCTTTTGTTCTTTCTTAAATCCATGCTATCTCCATTCTACTGACTCTGATCTTCATTGCCCTTACTTTTACTTCCCCATAATTATGCATTAAGAATTCCATGGGCACTTTGTTGATGGTTGCAACCATCTCATTTCCATCCCAATGTAACAGTCTTCAACTATGCTCTAGTTGGATTGGTACTAGCCAATGGTTTCATTTCTCAGTGTGAGAGAGCATAGTTACAATTTTTATATAGCATGACCACCTCTCTATAGTATTTTATGATTGCAGGAAATTCTTTGAACAAGTGCTACTTTTGATGGGACCATCATTCATAATCTTTTTCCCCATAACTTTGATGCCTTCCTATTTTTTTGCATGCCAGAATTCCTGGGTGAAGAGCCCGATAATTCTGCTCCTCTACAAGTGTCTGAAGACATGCTTGAAGATGACATTTCATCAAGGTACATTGCTATGTCAGCACAAAGAAATATTCCTCTTGTGCTTTCTTTTAGCTGATAAAGATTGGAGGGACATATCAGGACTTTGAGCATCTCAGACAACAATCAACTTATGCTGACATTAGTAATCAACTTTTGCCAACACTCAGACAAATGAACAACTAAAAACCCCACTTGTTTGGGGGATGGGGGAATATTATGGTCTCTCCTCCAAATTCATGCTAGCATGAAAGCGACTCTTTAATAATGTTTGGTTATCAAGTTTTCTCTCTCTCTCTCTCTCTCTCTTAACAAAAGGAAAAAAAATTACTGATTTTTATGGCTAATTCATTTTCCTTGTGCTTGAGACCCATTATTTCAACGTTTTTCTTGCCAAATATTGATGAATTCTTATGAGGTACTTGTGTATGGCAACAGAGCTGGAAACCTAGTTGTCCCAAACTTGGGAACAGAAGTAATTAGTGATGTGACATCATCGGGACCAGTAAAATTGGAAGACCTGCAAAGGATCTTGAGTAATATTGAGCCGGGAGGTAGTAAGTTTTGTGCTCAAAGAGCTTCATTGTACTTTAACCTTGTTGCTTTAGATCGTTCTAGAGTTTGATTTGTGTGATGTGATGACATATGCTGCAGATAGTACCGGAGATCCGGATGCAGGTAATTATTTAATGTTTTCTTTACTGCATGTAATGGAATATGTTTGTTGTGGATTGCTTGTGGATATGAGCTTTTAGGTGTTTAACTGGCATTCTTTTATTTGTTGCCCTATTCTTTTTCTGAGGATAACTCTCTCTCTTTATCTCTCTCTCTCTCTCTCAGTTTATGTTGTCCCCCATAAGAATCTCATGTGATTTCTTGCTGGTTGCTTCAAAGCTTCTTTGAATTTGATCAGATAGGATGACTCTTAATTTTGATTTATAAAAGCATGCAATACACCTAGACACATAGAAAGGAATTTCTTTCGACGCATGATTAGCTACCCAATGCAATATGGTGTAAACAAAAAAAATCTTATTACTGTGTTTTGTTAAGATTCTAGTGCAATGTTTTTCCTTTTTTTATTTTTCTAGGGATGGGGCTTGGGGACATCTTGAAGCCCGATCTAATTATGCCGTTGATTGAGACACTTCCAGTGGAAGAAAGATTAGCATCCTATTTACCTGAGGTGATAATATCATTATGCTTGAATTCTTCCGAATCTTTTGTTTTACTAAATGCATGCATTTTGAGGAGCTATGAGGTTGCAGGGTCAGTGGACGCCGGAAGATATTTTAGAGTTACTACAGAGCCCTCCATTCCGTCAACAAGTAGATTCTTTTACCTATGTAAGTGGAGAAAAATAGATTTTCAGTTACGTTTTTTTTTTTGTGAGATATTAGCCAATTGAACGTGGCTGCTCATTTTTCTGTTATTTGTAGGTACTCAAAACTGGACAGATAGATTTGTCTCAATTTGGGGTTGATCCTAGTAAATGTGAGTGGTCTGCAGTTACAAACATTATTATAAAGTTTATGGTCTGGTATTTACCTGATTATTTATATATTCTATCAACTACGTCAATAAGTTTGAGTTTCTTCTTGTGGTGTTTTGATTAGTAAAGTGTCGGCATAAAAACAAAAGGGGATTAATGGCTATGAGCTTTGGTATTTGTTCGTTTGCTAAACTAACTTCCCATTCATGAACAATGTGACTTTTCTACAACACCGGTTGAATGAAAAGGGAAAAGAAAGAGAAAATTTTGAAAATGAAGTCTGCTGTGCGGCCTGTGCTTGCTGGCACTTTGGGTTTCTCAGAATCTTCAAGCAATGCAGAGTTGAAGTATTAAACGAACAGATGCTGGTATTATTACTAACATTCATAAGGTTTTCCTTATCATTGCAGACAAGTTCACGGTTTTGTCTTTCCTTGAGGCGTTGGAGGATTCGGTTTCAAAAATGACCGAAGATTCAAGGCAGGATGACCAGAAATTCCAATCTCGGTCCTGTAATGAAAACGATGCCATGGACGAGAGCCGGTAGTTGGATGCATTTTCATGCATTCCTGATGTCTGTTTTTACTTCTGGCCTACTGTGGGCTGGGATAGCAGAGCTTCGGCTGGGCCATTTTCCGGATGCCTTGCCCACCTTTGGGAAGAAGAAACAATAGAAAATGAAATTGTGCTTTTCAATGTCTAATTTGTTTATTCAGAGAATAATAGCTTTTTTGTTAGAAAACAAAAAGAACACTTTGAGAAATTCTGTAATTCTCAAATTGATGTACGGACTGATAGGTGGTTTTTTTTTTTTTTAAACAACAAAAAGATCCGTCACAATTATGTCAGTTATCGAATTTATGAGCCAACGTCGGAGTAACTCTCGTTTGTCTATGTTTCATTTAACAACTTTTTTTCATTTAACAACTCTTATAAGGCAAATTAATCACTCGATCACCGTTGAGACCGAATATGTCTTTATCACTTAAGACTACGACAATTATTAAATTTGAAATTAAATGTTACGTTACAGTTGTTAGTTGCTATTGCAGACACCTAATATTTGTTAAAGATGATATGTGTGTGAGAATTCGAACTTGAGTCATTAGCGTGAAATGAATGCCGTTTTATCACTAAACCATTCTCTCGGAAGGTGAATGATAGATGATTCGACCATATATTTGGAGCAATTTAACATATGGTTCTTAGCTCTCAATCTTTTTGATAATTTTTATATTGTACGATTGCTCTCCCTGTTTTTACTATAGCTTTTCAAGAACAGCATTTTATCAGTTCTTGCTCGCATTTCTTTGGTAACTTTTACATTGTAAGACTGCTCTCCCAGTTTTTACTATAGCTTTTCAAGAACAGCATTTATCAGTTTTGCCAAAAAACAATATATATATAGATTGCTTAATAAATTTGTTAATTTAACTCATTTTTTAAATCGAAGTATTTTAATATTCGAGTGATTATGTTACATCATGCTCTTATTTTGTTAAATTAACTATTACATATTAATGTCATTACTAAAAAGTGGTTTAATCTAATATGAATAGTGTACAAAACTAATTTTAAAATGTAAAAACGTCATAATACACATAATAACCTTATTTTGGTTGGCGAAAGTGCCTTTTAAGTTGGCGTATGTGTGCCCGTTTGTTTTTCCATTGATTGATGTTTACAAAAAAAAAATTATGCCTTGATTTGGCCGTCGGAAATGCCTTGTTTATTGTTTTTCCAGTGGTTGATTGCCTTATCCGTTGGCCTTGCGAAGGCCAAAGCCTTGGGAAGAGGCTATTCAGTTTGGCCTTGATTTGTGCGGTTAGTCCTATTATTTGATCGGTATATTTTAGTACCAAGATGGAGTCTTGTGCGGTTAGTTCTATTATTTCATTAGTATATTTTAGTACTACGATGTAGTAACCAATCAGGCTTGCCTAGTTGGCCACCAACGTCTTGTTTCAGGGGGTAACGGGAGTTCAATTCTCTTGTACCCAATTTTTTTTAAAATTTTTTTAATAATTAATTAATTAATTAATTATTAAAAAATTTAATAATAATTAAAATAAGAGACAATAATTTTTAATTAAAAAATATAAAATTCCATTATAATCCTCTCCTTAATCTCAAGGTAGGCACCCATGGATAAGCTGCCTCCAATCTTTAATTTCTCATAAAGAGGTAAATTTTTTTAATTAATTAATCCACGTAAAGTGATGATTTGAATATATGATCATCGTTGTCTCTTAGAAAATTTTCTAGTAGTTAAAATTTAATTTTTTATTTTAAAGGTCTTGTGTTCGAACTTTAGAAAGGGAGGAGTGACTTTTATAATAGGAGAAAATTTCTCCAATTATATAACTCACAATCTAATAAATTTCTAACTGTAAAAAAAAAAAAAAAAATGATAATGGTTGATTCGTGAACTAACTATTATTTAATTTAGGTCCAGCGGAATATTCGGAAAATATACCCGAAAAAGTGAATGTTGTTTATCATAATATTTTTTTTTTCCTTGGTCATTGATTATTATTTTTGATCATTAATTTGGGCCAAGTTCTCAACAAATTATTAATTAATTTGGGTCCAGCAGAATATTCGGAAAATATACTTGAGTTGGAGAAGCCAATGTTGTTTATCATTATTATTATTTTTATTTTATTCTTCGTCATTAATTATCATGATTATTATTATCATTTTTATTTAGAGTACTGTTACGTAGACAGGAAAAATAAGACGCAGAACAGATCAAATTTTTTTTTTTTGCAACTAGGTGTTTTTTTTGTGCAACGAGACGCTAAATTTGTGCAACGAAAAAATAAGTAAAAAATACTTACAAATTTTGTTGCACAAATTTGACATCTCATTACACAAAAAAAAAACTAATTGATTTCAAAAAAAAATTTCCCTATCTCTTCCGTCTCTCTCTTCCCGCCCACTTACTTTTTTTCCTTTTGTTTAATCACAATGGACGAGGGTTGTCTTTACTAAACCACCACCTTCTATGCAAATGACAATGGTTGCATTGTCATTTTCTAGCTAGCATTTCGGTGTTACAGTGGGTTTCCAAGTTGCGGAGATGGAGAAGATTCAACATTTTAGCCATAAGCATGCGTTGACTTTTTTTGAGGACATCGGGCAGGGATTGAAGAAATTGGTAAGATGGAAAATTGTGAGCTCCAAGTGCAGTGCCTGCAGTCAAGTGGCTGATGATAATGATTATGAAGGCTACTACTTTTGTGAAACTTGCGGGCAATTCTGGCTGCACAAATCATGCTTCTTGCTGCCCCATGAGCTGCAACATCATCCTCTTCACTCGTCTCATCCTTTCACTCTGATAGCTAAAGCTCCAGGACCGAAGCTGTACAGGTTTGGCTTTTCATCCTTGACATACTTCATTTGTGACGAATGCAGAGATATTTGCCCTGGATTTGCCTACCATTGCGCGGAGTGCCAGTTCTATCTTGATGTCAAGTGTGCTCAAATTATTACAGATGATCATGGTAGAGATCAGCATCATGAATCATCAAGACAGCTTCTTGATGCAAAGCCTGAGATGTGTCATCCAAGCCACACCCATCAACTCATCTTTTTCAACTTCCCCAGGGTCCCAACTTCATTTTATAAATGTCGTGGTTGCGAAAAGATGCTTCAGGATCTAGTGTATGGTTGCTTTGACTGTGAACATTTTCTTCATAAATCGTGTGCGGAAATGCCACTAGAGATACAACAACACCCGTATCACCCACAACACCCGCTTTTGCTTCATTATGATGGAAGAAAAGGAAGAAAGGAATTCATTTGTGATGGATGCCGGTGTATTTCCAGTGGCTTTGCTTTTCAATGCGAGCATTGCCAGATCAAGCTTGATGTAAAGTGCGCTCTTCTAACGGAATTCAGTTTGGGCAAGAGATCAGAAGAGTGTGAAATAAATACCCAAATTTCCCATTTCAGCCATGACCACACACTTCGTCTCTTCAACAACGTGAAAGATCTCAAATGTGATGGATGCCAATTGACGATTTCAGGTCTATTCTATGGTTGCCTTGACTGTGGATTCTACCTTCACAAATTCTGTGCAGAAATGCCAAAAGAAATACGGCACTCTTGTCACCCATTCCACCCTCTTCACGCTCAAACCATAGACTTTGTGATAGAAGTAGATTACTTATGTGATGTCTGTAAATGTCCTTTTTGGAAGGAAGAAATTGTGTACGAATGTTCTGAGTGTGACTTTATGCTCCACCTTATATGCGCTGAAATTTCCCGTGGAGTGTTGCCTTCACCTGCACTAAACATAATTGCCACAAGCACTGTCTTTATTATTTTGTGGGAAAATCCTCTTTGCTTAAATACGGAAACAGATGGCATGAGAATCGGAGATTCGTCTGCCATGTTTGTACAGTCGGTTGTATGGGCCCCAGCTATATCTGTTTGAAGTGTGATTGTGTTTTTCATCTGGAATGCATTCCAATACCTCAAGTAGTCTTCAAGCGTGATTCCCGTATGCATTCCCTCTCCCTAAAGGAGCCACTGGCAGCAGCAGAGGATGAAGATAATTCGAAAGAGTATTATTGCTTTGCTTGTGAGAGAGAAAGGAATCCGAAGCACCATGCTTATTACTGCGATCAATGCCCGTATGAGGCCCATATTGAATGCATGGTTTCTGAGGTTACTATTTTTCGCCACCTTTTTCTTCAGAACTATGACACAAAGGTGTATTGTGACATTTATGCATATCTTAGTAGTTACAGTTTAGCTCATTTTATGCTTATCTGAGTAATCATGAAAATGTTCGCATTTGTTGCAGAATGGTTTACAGATTGCCAAATTTGATATAGCAGTCCGTTGACCCTTTCTTTTTCTGCTGACTTATTGCTGTTTTTTTCTGGTGGAAGAAAATTAGCGGTTGGCTTGGTAGTATCTTGTTCAATGTTTTAGAAGCCTGACAAGAGATAATGCTGTGTCCTTTTGATTCCCAGCTTGTGGATGAAGAATATTCAAAATATTCCAAGTTTGCTGACGAAGAATATGCCAAGTCTACATTCACCTCTAACAATGCGGATGAAAAAATGGGTGTTGCAGAATATCCCAGCATTGCTGAATATGGAGTTCCACAATGCAGGAGACAGCTTGAGGTAAGGTCATTAGCATTGGCACTGGTTTTCTCCTCATTTTCCTCCAAATTACTTAAAAATTTCTTTTCTGGGAAATTCAACAACTGAACATCTTTACGTTGCAACTTGATGTGGAAATAGTCCTTATTCCTTTCTCCAAGCTTTTAGAAAATTTCTATCAGACTTATGGAACAAAATTTTGAAGACCAGTTTGTTCGAATACTGATGAAATAATATCATCCGATATACTCAAATAATTCTTTCATTGTTTTCCTTTGGCATGTTGTGTTAATTTTTATGACTTAATGCTATTTTCTTGACGAATACTGTGTAGTTTATCTACCAACTATACCACTCTATCTCATAATGCAGATTGGAGATTTCAGCAACAATCATGCCATGATCCATCACGAAAGTTCCCTCGCGACGTTGTGTTATGTTTGCAAGATTAGGTTGTTGGGCCCAACCTATACTTGTAAATTTTGCAACATCAGCTTTCATATAGTCTGTGTGGAATTGCCACCTAAGATAAGACACACTCTGCATTTGCTGCACCCTCTCATATTTTTAAAGAGGAGCATGTTCAGGTAGTTCAAATGTGACGGATGTGGAACCATATCAAGTGATGAAGCATATTACCAATGTGAAGAATGTAAATTCATCCTTGATATCAAATGTGCTTCCACAAAAGATAAGCTCCAGCTATTAGAGGAGAGAGATGGCAATGCCACAATTTCTCTTTTCAGCCATGATCACCATGAGCTCCTCCTTGCCAATTGTCCAGAGTATCTTTTTAGAAGATGCCCTGTTTGTTTAATGAACATTTCGGGTCCAGCCTATTGTTGTCTCAGTTGTGAAATCTTCATTCATGAGTCCTGCTCTAAAGTCGAAACAGTAATACATCAAAATCCATTTCACCCACAACATTCCCTTGTATGGACTGACTCCTATTTTAAATCTCCATGCAGAGCCTGTAACTTAATCTCTAAAGATGCCTTTGTTTACCATTGTTCCACACGTAGCTTTTTTATTCATTATGCATGTTCCAAGTATCAGTCATCTACTCTCAAATGCAAGAATCATGAGCATAGCCTTTTTTACTTCGTGGCAAAAGATTTTAGGAACATGGATCTTACCGAGTCACAACACAAATACAAAGAAGAAGTTCTAAAATTTCTGTGCCACGTTTGTAGTAATGATTGCAATGAATCCTTTTACCGGTGTCTAGAGTGTGACCTGAATTTACATCTACAATGCATTCCACTGCCAAAAAAAGTTAAGGGTGCTTTTCATATGCATCCCGTTACTCCATGGATTCAGTTCTTCAAGATTATTTCGAGGAGCAATACTGTTACTATTGCGAGGATGTAAGGAACCCTGATCATGCTGTTTATTCTTGTGAGGAGTGCATCTACATTGCTCACATTGGATGTGTGCTTGACGAGGTGAGTTTTCCATTCATAACTTTCTCCTCAAATATGCAAAATGTTTCTGCAAACTTATGAGATCATTTATTGAAGTTGGTCACTGGTAGATCTTCGAAACATATTTTCTATGCAATAATGACAGATTCTGTTTTATCTGACTGTCTTTCGTATTGATTTTTTAGGCAAATGGTCCATTACAGATAATTCCATCCTCAGTTGCCTCTCCACAGAGTGGGAATTTAAAAATTGAGTTTGGTGAGACTGGGGAAGTGGATTGTCAAGTTGTCCATCTGACTGACTCCGTAAAAGAAAGCGAGAAAGAACCACTGTGACTCTCATGGATTTCTTGCTGGTTGCTTCAAAGCGTCTTTGAATTTGATCAGATAGGACGACTTTTAATTTTGATTTATAAAAGCATGCAATACACAATGCAATATGGTCTAAAAAAAAACCTTCTTGCTATGTTTCGTAAAGATTCTAGTGCGATGTTTTTCTTTTTTAAATTTTTCTGGGGATGGGGCTTGGGGACATCTTGAAGCCTGATCTGATTATGCCGTTTGTTGGAAAATGACACCATGCTGTCATAGTTCAACCTTTAAAGATTGGAACACTTAAGTTCAAATGAAATGTGTATAGTTAGAATGATTTGTATGAAATGACAAATGCAATAGCCTTTTGTAAAGCTGTTTTTGCTAGTGGGATTAGGTAGAAAAATCTGTCAAGTTTAGCTTGCTTAAGCTAGTGGATTTTAAGGCATGGGAGACTTGTCTTTTCTTAATTATATCATGTACCATGTACTTTGTATAAATTCCTATATAATGAAGCATATGAATCAATGAAAACCAAGCCTTTTGGCTTCATCTTTTGCTGTGCTTTCCCACTTTCTTCATTTCCTTCTTTGCTGCAATTTCTGCAGCATTGTTTTCACTGCTGCATTTTGCAGCTCTAATAACTTTCATCTTCTTTCCTCACTCAAAAAACCAACACCGTTGATTGAGACACTTCCAGTGGAAGAAAGATTAGCATCCTAGTTACCTGAGGCAATGAATATCATTATGCTTGAATTCTCCTGTATCTTTCGTTTTACTTAATGCAAGCATTTTGAAGAGCTATGAGATTGCAGGGTCAGTGGACGCCGGAAGATATTCTAGAGTTGCTACAGAGCCCTCCGTTCCGTCAACAAGTAGATTCTTTTACCCGTGTAAGTGGAGAAAAATGGATTTTCAGGTAGTTGTTTTTTGTGAGATATTAGCCAATTGAACGGGGGTGCTCATTTTTCTGCTGTTTGTAGGTACTCAAAACTGGACAGATAGATTTGTCTCAATTTGGGGTTGATCCTAGTAAATGTGAGTGGTCTGCAGTTTTAAACATTATTACCTTTATTTTTCCTTTCTTGTATAAAGTTTATTGTTCTGTATTTATCTGATTATTTGTGTATTCGAACAACTGCGTCTTTAAGTTTTAGTTTCTTCTTGTGGTGCTTTGATTAGTAAAGTGTCAGCATAAAAACAAAAGGGGAAATAATGGCTACGAGCTTTGGGATTTGTTTGATTGCTAAACTAATTTCCCATTCATGAACAATGTGACTTTTCTATGCCACCGGTTGAATGAATTGGGAAAAGAAAGAGAATTTTGAAAATGAAATCCGCTGTGCAGCCTGTGCTTGCTGCCACTTTGGGTTTCTCAGAATCTTTACACAACGCGGAGTTGATGTATTAAACAAACAGGTGCTGGTATTATAACAAAATTTAATAAAACTAGTAAAATCCTCCAAATAAATTAAAAAAAAAAAATAAAGAAACGGTCACCTCTTTCTATTTTTTTTTTTTTCGTTTTTGTTTTTTTGGTCTCTTTCTATCCTTTCTATTCTCTTCCATGTAATTTCCATACTATTCTCCCTGTTTTGAAACTCTCTAGTCTCTCAAACAATACCAGTGTTTTGCTTATACGCCCAAAAATTTGTTTTTCACAAGTCAAGTTAACAACAAAAATTATCTTCTATCTTAAGAATACAACACTGAGTATCAATGTATCATTATTCCAACCCAGACCCCCAAGATCGAAACGAGAGATTTGTTACATCATAATCTCCAGTCACAACAATGAAGAAAGAAAAAAATGTACGAAAGATGACTGAAACTTCCGTATTATCTTTTTATAGGACAATCTGATGATAAAAAGAGAAACATAGACACAACTTTAGTTTTAGGCACAAACTAGTTCACATAGAGGTAAACAAAGAGATAAGAGTGTAATCAATCTTGTTGCAGTGTAACTAAAGTCTGTGCCTGATTTATTACTTTGCCACTCAATCTAAACCAAATCTCGGTTCTTGTTTGTTCAATTTCAATCAAATGTTTTTCAGTGCTTCTGAAACCCGCTGATAGCATCCTTCAGTTTGATTTCAGTGACTTCATCTCCTGCTGAAGGAATTCTATTTCTTTGTCTACTTCATCAATCACCAGTGGTTCTTTCTTACTCTCTTTTGCGTAGTCAATCAGATGGACAACTTCACAATCCACTCCCCAGATGTCTCACCAAACTCAATTCTCAAATTCTCACTCTGTGGAGAAGCAATTGAGGATGGAAAGATGTGTAATGGATCATTTGCCTAAGAAATTAATAGGAAAGACAGTCAGATAAAACAGAATATGTCGATAATGCATAGAAAATGGGTTGCAAAAATCCACTTTGACTAAAACTATCTCATAGCTCAGAAACTTCATGACATTGATAATTTGGTTCTTTTGCCATCTACATTGATAAGAACAATTTGACACTGGCATGAAAAATAATCACGTCTAGTCTACTGCTATCCAATGTTCTCCGAGGGGAAGAAAAAAAAAAGTGGACAATAGCAATGCTACGGCTAACAATTTATCTCGTTAACCGGAAATTAACATATCGAACTTGAGTTGTATAATGTGTGCACTGTACACATAATCTGCAAATATATTTGCATATTTGAGGAGAAAGTTATGAATGGAAAACTCACCTCGTCAATCACACATCCAATGTGAGCAATGTAGACGCACTCGTCACAAGAATAAACGGCATGATCGGGGTTCCTTACATCCTCGCAATAGTAACAGTATTGCTCTTCGAAATAATCTTGAACAACTGAATCCATGAGAGTCACAGGATGCATATGAAAAGCACCCTTGACTTTTTGTGGCAGTGCCATGCATTCTAGATGTAAATTAATGTCACAATCCAGACACCGGTAAATGGACTCATAGAAATCGTTTTTACAAACATTGCAAAGATACGTATTCATTAAATCATCTGCCACGACGTAAAAAAGTCCTTGCTCATGATTCCTGTATTTGAGAGTAGATGACAGATACCTGGAACATGTATAATGGATGTAAAAGCCACATTTGGAACAACAGTATAAAAAGGCTTTGCCAGCATAGTTGCAGGCTTTGCATAGGGCATAGTAGCCGTTAGAGTCAGAGTCGGTCCACACAAGGGGATGTTGTGGGTGAAATGGATTTTGATGTATTACTCTTTCCACTTTAGAGCACGACTCATGAATGAAGATTTCGCAATTGAGACAACAATAGGCTGGACCCGAAATGTTCACTAAACAAACAGGGCATGTTTTAGAAAGATCCTCTGGACAATTGGTAAGGAGAAGCTCATGCTTATGGCTGAAATGAGAAATTATGACATTGTCATCTCTCTCCTCTAATGTCTGATGTTTATCTTTTTTGGAAGCACATTTGATATCAAGGATCAACTTGCATTCTTCGCATTGGTAATATGCTTCATCACGTGATATTGTTGCACATCCGTCACATTTGTAGTACGTGGAGGTAAACGTCTTAAAAAACATGAGAGAGGGTGCAGCAAATGCAGATTGTGTCTTATCTTTGGTGGCAGTTCCACACAGACATTATGGAAGCTGATGTTGCAAAATTCACAAGTATAGGCTGTGCCATAAACATCCCTCTTACACCCATAGCAGTAATGCTTCAAGTCAGAGATTTCGTGACAGATCATGACATGATTGTTGCTGAAATCCTCAATCTGCATTATAAGATAGAGTGGCTGAGTTGGTCCACGAATCACATAGTATTCTTTAAGAAAATTTCATTAAGTCATAACAATCAATGCAAAATGTCACAGGCAAAGAGCCAAATATGTTAGAAATAAAGAAAATGAAGAATCTCACGTCGGTGAAGAGGCGAAGAAAAAAATGAGTTTATAAATTAAGGGTAAGTTGGTTAAGGTAACTTAATTTATTTAACAAGATAACGAACTCATAAATTGAATTTAAAATAAATTTGGACTAACACTCTCCTACCCGTAATGGCCAACGCTGCTAAAATTTAACATGGTATCAGAGCCCGAACCAATTTGGGCGGGTTTAACAATCTGAAAAAAGATCCTGAGTAGTTATTTGAAACGGTGACCTCCTGTTAAAACCTGTAATGATTGGGCAAGTGTTAACTGGCTGTCAAAGATCCCAAGTGAGGAGGAGTGTTAGAAATAAAGAAAATGAAGAATCTCACATCGATGGGAGGAGAAGAAAAAAATGGGTTTATAAGTTAAGAGTAAGTTGGTTAAGTGATTTAAGTCATTTTAACAAGATAACGAACTCATAAATTGAATTTGAAATAAATTTAGACTAACACTTTTCTATTTATAATGACCCACGCCGCTAAAATTTAACATAGTATCAGAGCCCGAGTCTATTTGGGCGAGTTTAACAACCTGAAAAAGATCCTGGGTGGGTATTTGAGACGGTGTTTTCCTGTTAAAACTCGTAATGATTAGGCAAGTGTCAACTGACTGCTAAAGATTTTAGTTACACTTGAAGGGAAGTGTTAGAAATAAAGTAAATGAAGAATCTCACATCAATAGAAGGAGAAAAAAAAAAGAATTTATAAGTTAAGGGTAAGTTGATTAAAATGATTTAAGTTACATTAACCAACTTACCCTTAACTTATAAACTTTTTTTTTTTTTTCTCCCCGATGTGGGATTTTTTGCTTTCCAACAAAATAATTATCGGAGTTCTCTTAGGGTTCTATGCTAAAAAAAAGAAACATAGATATAGAATTCTTGGCTTCCTTTATAAAACTGCACTTTGTATTTTTGGGTCGTGGAAATATAAATTCAAGGACTTTCTCTCTCTTAATTTCTACTTCTCGCTCTGAATTCTCACTTTCTCTCAGCCTTTTCTAAATTCCCTACCTCAATCCACTACCCCGTTACAAAGAACCCTATATCCCCAACATTTGGCATCAAAGCAGTTCTATGCTGTGGAAGTGTACTGATATCAATCTGATGGGGGCAATGAAATCGACATCAACGTCGGCTGGAACTGAAACGGAGGAAAGGCTTTGATGATAGGAAGATCAGCTCAATTCGATGCAGCTCTAGGAACAAGAGAATCTGCCGTCGATGCAGGTATAAAAACAAATGTGTGAACTTGCATTCTGTATTGAAGATTCAGCAGCAAACATCTTCGATCGTGCTTGTTGACCTTACCGAGCATCTAAAAGAGGAACCTATATAGGGGGTTTATAGGATCTAAAATGGGAAGCACTAGGTTTTTGTTGATAGTAAATGAATGGGCATATAGCAAAGCTATGGACATTGTTAAATTTGAAGAGTATTGGGGCAGCAGACAAGTTATTAGGTGATATTATCGAGGTAGATGGTGAAGGAAGAAAACTTGTTAGTGGTCCCAAAATGGTCGTTATAGGACAGGATCTCATCAGCTGTTGGAAACGATGCGCAGCTCTCTTAGGAGCTCTTGCATGAAAAGAAGAATGATAGAAAGTGAAGTGAGCATCGATTGTGTTTGTAGGGAAAAGGGTATGGGGGATAATACTCATTCATTTCCTGGTCAACTGCAGCCCTTGACCTGGGTTGGGACGGCTCTTCTCGCCACAGTGTTACCATGCTCAAAAAATGGCAAATATGGGTTCCAATACGTCATGGGTCATGGTAGAGTTTATAATATACAAACTTCTTTAATGACTTTACACACATTTTTATTATCTTCTTGCATATTTATTTTAAATATATACATATTAAGAGCTTAAAAAATAACAAACACAAAAAGATATGGGATCCTAGATCTCGTATCGCTATACTCTGTCTCTCCTCCGTGCTTTTATCTCTAGTTGTTTATCCGTGCTTTTATCTCTAGTTGTCTATCTTTTTCTTTAGGATAAAAAGTACTATGTCACACTTTGCAGTCATACAGTATAGCATTACGCAAGAGAAGAAATACAATTTGTACGTATAAAATATAATCATGTTAATAATTTGTGTAAAAATTCTCTTTTAAAAAAATTGTTTTTGAAGCTAAAAATTTTTTTTAATATATTTTATGTGTAATCTATATTTTTAAATTTTAAAATAACACTTATCTAATTTTAAACTTTAATTTGATTTTTTTATATATTTTATAAATATAATTATACTAAATTAAAAATTAATTACACTTTTTAAAATGATTTGGTGAAAATATATGACTGCTGCATGTGGGTGTAAAACCAAGCTCTTTTCCTTATTATTAAGAAAAGATTACGTAGATGGAGAAATGAGACAAAGAAGAAACGATGGTAAGATGACATGTGGGTCCACGTGGATCTCATGTGGGTCTCCTTTTTGTTTTTGTTCAATCGCAATGCAAGAGGGTTGACTTCACTAAACCACCACGTTCTATACAAATGTTAATGGTCATGACCCTTTGTTGTTCAAATAGAGTTAAACGTAGTTTTGGTCTTATGTAAGCTAAGCGTGTGTTTACATAATTTTGTTCTTATTTATATGTTCAATAGAAAAAATTAGAATTTCAGAATTGGACATCTATTTGAATATTTTTTTTTGTAACAAATCTATGATTTTGTGTAACAAAATTACGATTTTGTTCAACAAAAAAAACTTATATTTTTTTATATTTTTTTGTTGCATAAAATAACAATTTTATTACACAAAATCACAATCTTATTACACAAAAAAAAAATATTTAAATAGATACCTAATTTTAAAAGTATGATGAGACTCATCTTCAATATACTGAATTTAACTACTTAGTCACTCTTGTTGACCTGTACTTATACCAAGTGGGCCAGAAGAGGTAATGGATGAAATTAAGGACACTTAGCACGACCATCAGCCAGTAGAATCGTTCCAGGTGATAGTGATTTATGTTGCCGCCAGAGAGCCAAGGTTTGTGCTCGGAGTTACCTGTAACATCATTAACTATTGATACAATGACTGAGCTAAGGTAGTACCCCACGGCCAGTGATGCAAAAGAAAGAGATGTAGCCAAAGATCTCATGCTTGTGGGTGCCTCGGTGAAGAAAAATTCCAATAGGCCGGCCAAGGTGAAAAGATCTGCTGACCCCAGAAACAAGTACTGGAAAGCAATCCATAAGAATGAGATGGGTAGTTGCTGGGTGGTGTCAAGTCCGGAATCCGTAGCTACTCGCTTCCGCTTGATCTCAACTAGAGCTGCCACTGCCATTGCTACGATGGAAAGAGCTAGGCCAATGCCAATTCTTTGCAGATGAGTTATGCCCATTTCAGACTTGGTCACTCTTCTGGCAATGGGAATGATATAATGGTCGTAACCGGTGCTAGGATCATTATGAAAACCACAGGAAAAAAAGACAGGGAAGCAGGTGGGACTTTCAAGGATCCAACTTTGGTGTTCATGGTAGCAGCTCGTTGTACAGAAAATGTGGAGAGCTGAGCCAAGCAGCAATTGAGTGTGATCGTGCTGGCAAATATCGGGGGCATTTTGAGCACAATCTTGACTTCTTCTACTTCCTGTACCGTGCATTGTAAAGCTGAGTGCACTGGCTTGTTAATCGCTGCTCTATTAAGGCACCTGAGGCTATTTGTTGGGGCTTCAGAGAAATCTGTTGTTTTGGAGTTTTCCTCTCCCTTGCCAGTCTGGTTTGGTACAGAAGGAGTTGAGGCCTTGTTGACAGTAGCATTGCTTGGCGTTTGGTTTCTGCAAGTGTTGATTAAAGCAGCTAGCAAAACCTGATCAACAAATTCACTAAGCAACCGGGTTCTTCGTAGGAAACATTGATCAAAGAATAAGTAAGCGTTTGATTGTAAGCTGACCTTGGAAATCGTCGTAAGAGGACTGCCAGAAGGTATCTTGATTCTATACCTAGGGGAGCCGGCAAGGAAGACTGGAATAGACACCAATATTGCAATCATAGAGACTGTAAAACCCCAATCCCATCCCTTATTGTCTTCAATCCAGACAACAAATGTTACAGCAATTAGGCCTCCGCACGACAGACAGAAGACAAAGTAATTGAAGAAGGTGGATCTCTGCTTCCTCCCTTGTGGAGTACTCTCATCGAACTGCTCCGCCCCGTGTGCTGGCAGCGAGCCCTTTATTCCCCCAACACCAAGTGCCACCAGATAAAGGCCTATAAACAGCATTGCAGCTTGTGAACCACGAACCTCTGGACATGGCATGTTGGGGTTGGTTGGGTGGCATTCAGGTGGCTGTAGTGAAGGGGAACGAGCTTGCACCGTGAGTATGATCAAGCCCTGTTGCAATGTAGAAGCCAGTCAAGGCATTGGTGCGTGAGTAGGTAGAACTTCTAGCAACTTGTTGGGAAACAATCTTATTATGATCAGTTAGCACAGAAAGCACGTTCAGTTTACTAACTGGTTAAAGCCTTAGGCTCAAACCAAGTGGGGTTAAACAACAAGTACAAACAAAGAGCAATCCCAATGGACAATGCTCATACGTTATGAGCTCTGGGGAAGTGTAGCAAATGTAGGTTATCTATTTCTGTAACTCGAATTGACGTCTATATGTTACATTGCAACAATTTTAGCGTTATACTAAGATTCTCGCTTCAAATGTGAGAGAATAATGCTACTCGTGTTCTTTTGGGCTGGCCTGACCCACACATTCTTTCAACTCCACAAGCAGCCCAAAAAGATCAGGAGGATTTTATGGAAATAAAAAGGGCAATTAACCTTGATAGCCGAATGCATAATACCAAAAAAAAAAAAAAACAAAAGAGGCACGTATGGATAAGTTCACAGAGAACACGCAGTTAATCTAACGATATCAAATGATTTATCTGTTTTATTTTAAAATTTAATATACTTTTTACGTCTAATAGTTTAAATTTTTGCCTGTTCACTGTACTCTCTCCTAAACGTCTCCAACTAAGATTTCGGATAAAAAAAAAAATTCTCAGCGTACTTGGACTCAGGTTAAGGACCGAATAGAGTAGGACTCACTTCGACTATTGGACCAACATACACCGGTGGGATAAAAAAAGTCACTACTACTAAGAAATATATGTGGTGCAACATAAGAGCAACAATAAAAAAAAGTACCTCAATTTTTTTATATTTAATTTTATTTATTTATAAGATTAAGTAAAATGAGATTAATTATATTTTTTGTTATTATGATTCCTAAATGTCACTACGTAGTTGTGTACGATTATCCTATTACTGACAGTTACCTTTGATGACTCTTGTATTTCTAGAAAGGGGCCATTTTGGACTAAGCGCCATTTTTTTTTTTTCAGTTATAAGAGACTATAAAATTAAAAAATTAATAAAATTTAAATAAATTATTAAAATATTATAATAAAATATTTCTATTAATTGTGTTAGAAATAATAAACAGTAACCACCCTATTTTGCTTAGACAAAATTATCCACTTCCAAGACTAAAGACCACACGGTTGATTATGTGTACGTGGCAATAAGAGAGAGAAGGCATTTGGTCAAATATCAATACTCTTATCTTTAAGACCCATCCTTTTGGCTGTTGCTGTGGGTCCCCAAGCCACTTTAATGTAACCGTATACGGTGATTTATGTGTAATAAAAGAGGGACCCGTACCTAAATATATTTAAAGTTCAATTTTACCGCATAATTTCGTACACAGATAATATATATATATAATATTTTTTTTATAATAAATTTGATAATTTTTGTAATAATATTTATTATTTTCGTAAAAAAAAATTTTATATTAATTTTTATATTATATTTTATTAATTTTATTATAAAAATAAAAAAAATCATTATAATACATATATTAAATAAAACTACTAAAATATAAATATATAGTTAATACTTTGGGCGCAAATAAGCACCCGGGGAGAGACAAAACGGGAATATTAGCAAACTTTTGTTTTTTCTAATATGTCTTTCCTCAATTTAATTGTTTTGTATAACATATATTTCAAAAAATAAGAAAATTTGTGTTGAATCTAAAGTCTGATCGATACATTTCAATTCCTATTTTTTGAAATGGTAATAATAAAAATATTGATGCGAGCCTGACTAATACCTTCACTACATGATTTGGTGTGATTTTATAGTTCGGTGGACTTTCCTTGAAGAGTAAGAAACGTGCTTTACTTGTGAAGCAAGCAATGAAGATTAGAGGTGCTACAAGTCTACATCAATGTGATCCAAGTACAAGAAGAGGAGTATTAACCAAATTGACGAAGTTTGGGCCAACAAGAATTATTTGGGGCTAATGCATGTAAAATTATGTGTGGACTGATTTGGATTGTTTAGTTTATAGTTTTAATTATTATTTTGGGCTAAACAATATTTTATTTAAATCCAATCCGTTTGCAAGTAGAAATTAGTTTTAATTATCAAATTTCTAATTGAATTAGATTTTCCTTATTCGTGTAGGAACTTAATTTTTTAGTCTTAATAGATTTTATAGTCTTAATAGGTTTAAAACTCTAACTATTTGGGTTTGCCTATAAAAAGTTTGTAAGACTCTTTTATTAGTTTGTAAGACTCCTTGAAGAGTAAGAAACGTGCTTTACTTGTGAAGCAAGCAATGAAGATTAGAGGTGCTACAAGTCTACATCAATGTGATCCAAGTACAAGAAGAGGAGTATTAACCAAATTGACGAAGTTTGGGCCAACAAGAATTATTTGGGGCTAATGCATGTAAAATTATGTGTGGACTGATTTGGATTGTTTAGTTTATAGTTTTAATTATTATTTTGGGCTAAACAATGTTTTATTTAAATCCAATCCGTTTGCAAGTAGAAATTAGTTTTAATTATCAAATTTCTAATTGAATTAGATTTTCCTTATTCGTGTAGGAACTTAATTTTTTAGTCTTAATAGATTTTATAGTCTTAATAGGTTTAAAACTCTAACTATTTGGGTTTGCCTATAAAAAGTTTGTAAGACTCTTTTATTTTGAGAATTGAATAATTTTGATAAATTGAGAATTAGAACAATTTTTCTTTGGAGTTTCAGAACTCTTTTACCGAACTTATCAAAGATACCTCCTTGTGGCGTTGAATTTACACTTATCACCCTCCTTCTTCCTTTTTTAGGGTGTGGCGTCTACAAATCTTCTTATACCTTTGGTTCGCGTCTCCATATAGACGTTGGGTCAAGATTCCTTCAAACCTAACTTGGCTTTTCTTGGGTTGTGATTTCAATCTCATTCGTGGGTCTTTCGGTGTATCTGTAAGGTTTGTGTCTCTCTATAGGCATTGGGTCTTCCGGTGCTATCCGCGGAGTTCGCATCAGTTGGTATCAGAGTTTAGACTCTAGGTCAGATTTGCGTATCCAAAATTTTATTTTTTTGTGTTTTCCATCGTGTTCCTAACCCTAGGTTTGTATCTATTCATCTTTGGCTTCTTTGTTTTATTGTTTAGTGTCTATTACAGAAAATTAAAAAAAAAAAAACCCTAGTTTGTTCTTTGTCTTTTGTTTGTGTGTTCTTTGATGAAAATAAAAAAAAAAAAGAGAAAAAAACCTAGGTCTTATCACCCTTCTTCTTCATTTTTTAAGGTGTGGCGACTATATCCTTCTTTTATACTTTTGGTTCGCGTCTCTTTATAAACGTTGGGTTAAAATTCCTTGAAACCTGACTTGACTTTCTTTGGGTTGTGATTTTAATCTTGTTCGTGGGTCTTTCGGTGTATCCGTGGGATTCACGTCTTCTTATAAGCGTTAGGTCTTCCGGTACTATCCACAAAATTCGCATCAAATATCTTCTATCAATCAAACTAAATACCGCCTCAATCTTTTATAAATAATTTGTAAAATTAATTATAAAATTTATAGATGTTATAATACACATAATAACTCATAATGTTTACTCAAATCATTTTAAATATTTTGGACGACTGACCAAGTAAAATTTGAGTTAAAAAATACTATTTGGCCATACTTAAGAGGGAGCATGATACGTAGAGATCTAAATGATTGAATTATAAAAAATATTTTAAATTTTAAAAAAATAAATTATTAAATTAATTATTTACATTGTTATTGTTCGCTGGGGTATTTCACGTAGTGGACTATATTTGAGTTTAGGGGAACGGCAAAAAGGCGCTGCAATAGTATTTGAGACAAGCTGTCCGATTGCAGGGGCCGAGGCGCTCTCTTAAACTAATTAGTGGCTAATTTAAGTGTAGTTTATTTTTCATTTTATTTCCGTTTTTCACCCAAAAAAAAAAAATGATCCTCATTGACAACTCAGAAGCTTCCGCAGCCAATTAATTAATTAATTAATTTGGGTCATGCCGAATATTCGAAAAATATACTTGGAGAGATCCATGTTATTTATCATTTTTTTTTTTCTTGGTCATTCAATATTTGTTATTTTTGTTTACTCATGCATAATGGACAAGCAATTGGTTTGATCATCATTCACAACTCAGAAGCTTCCTCAGACAATTAATTAATTGATTCTGATCAAGCCGAATATTCGTGGTCATTCATTATTATTATTTTTGTTTAATCGTGAACAACGGACAGGCAATTGTTCTAAGCAGAAGAATGGGAAGTCAATTGGCGCTGAAGGCCGGACGGAAACCAGTTTAAGCAACTTTTTTTTAACTTAGATTGTATTTGTTTTTTATAAAATATTTTATAATAAAAAATTTTATAAGTTTTTTTGGTGTTTATTTTACAAAAAAATATTTTACATAGGTAAAATTTAAAGAAATTTTTAGATTTTTAGGTAAAATAACTTCTTCTTTTGTAAAATTGAAGTTATTTTCAGAGAAAATACAAACTGTGCTATAAGTAAGTGATAAAGGAAAATCATTATTTTTACTATAAATATTTTTCCCTGTAAATATTTTACAAATATAAATTATTTTACAGCAAACAAATGGACCCTTAGACGCGCACTATTTTGTTGTTCGTGTTTTATTCGAGGGTAAAAGATGAATTATCGAAATTTATTATTTTGTTGCATTTACTTTCTATTTAATATAAGAATAATACTTATTTAAATCTTAAATTTATATAAATTATTACAATTAAGTCCTTAATCATTTAATTTTTTTAATTAAGATCTATATCGTTCAGAATTTTACAATTAAGACATTCTGTCAGTTTGACCATTAAAAATATATCTGACCATTATGTTAAATACTTTCGAGATCCGTTAGGTTAAAAATGTTTTTAACGGTCAAACTAACAAAAGACTTGATTGTAAAAAATTTAAAAGGTATAAAATTCAATTGGAAAATTTTAAATTTTTGGACTTAATTAAAAAAATTAAACTTTTGGTCTTAATTTTAAAAATTTATAAAGATTTTAAACTTAAATGGATATTATCTCATTTAATATATGAACGATACATTCACAAGTTTGGAGTTTATTGTACTTTTTTACTTTCTCTTTTATAAGTACAAATAAAAAATTAATACATCAATAGTTTTTAATGATAAATTTATAACATATTTTACTTTTAATTTTTTGGTAATTAATCAATATATATTACATATGAGCAATTGTAAAAAAAAAGAGTCAAAATAATTTTCGCTAACAAACTCCTCGCAGGATTTTGATTATTTTTCTTTGAAAAAAGATGCAAACTTCATTGACTATCATCAAGAAACATAGTTATAAAACTTAGGTTGCTCAAATAATAACTGAGTTATTCAAATAATGAAAAATTTTAATTTTTTCCAATTTTTCATTGTGTAAACAGTAAAAATAATATTTTTATAATATTAAATAGGGTTGCACAGTATTTTTCCATATTATTCTCGTCTGTTTTTTTGTCTATAAAAATTTATTGTTATTCGTATACTAAGCAACATGTTACAATTGACACCTAAAAAAGTTCTCTTCAAAAAATTTTATCAAAATTTTATTTCACATAAACTACTTTTTAATTTTTAAAAGTACAATTATTGTGTTAAATTATATAAAAAATTTGTATGTCTATTTAATATATTTTTCTTCTTAAGATGCAATTAATAATATAGTTTCTTAGTATATAAAGGTAAATATTATTACAAGTAATTGATCCGACTGGAACAACTAATGATCCACTGATTAAATCGATAACCTATTTACCTAATATTCTATTTGGATCAATACCCGAGCTAAGTTTGATAACTATGTTAAAAAGTTCTTGCATCATGCGAAATGATGTCAAAACATGCAATACAGTGGCTTTTGCAACTAAATGGACAGCCCCATTGTAGGTCCATCTACCATGCATGAAAACACAGCTGATGATCGAGTTTTTGATTATAAATGAAGACAAATGTTAACTAGATAACCCTCGTGAATTCCGTCATGACGTGGCCGCAATCCTTTCCTTATCTATTGAAACATTGCTTACAAATTTTTGATCTGATTCGCTTGAAATATAACTCAAGTTAACTTAATTTTTTATTATTAGTGAAAACAAAATTTTAATTAAATTTTATTTAAAATAAAAAAACAAAATAATTTGTATAGTGAAGGATGATCATGAATAAAGATAACAAGTATCACTTATAAAATAACTAAAACAAAGGCAGAGATCCAAAATTCTACTGCATCCGATTGTTTTGACTCTTTTAATAGAAAGAAGTTAGTAGTTGGAGAAAATTTGGGCACAAAAAGTGCTCATAATTTAACAAATTTTTAATTTAAAATAAAAATATTTATAATTTATGTAATAAAAATCTTATTATTTATTTTTTGTTATATAAAATATAAATATTATTTATTAAAACTAAAGATTTGTTAAATTATGAACAATTTTTCTAAATAGAACTCTTGAAATGGAACAAAAAAACACAAATCTATTCTTAGTAATTTTTTATTTCAACTTTTATTTTAAAAAAAGATTTTCAATTTCAACTTATTTCCTTTTTATTGTTTAAAAAACACCTCAAAGTTTTCTCTATTTTCAAACAAAAAAAAAGAAAAAAAAATTGATGCACACACATGATACTTGAAATTGAAAATAAAAAAATATTATTAATATTAATATTCTTCTCACTCTCTCTCTCTCTCTCTATATATATATATATATATATATATTTATATATTTATATATCTCAACGAAAAAAGTAAAATTCTTTATAATTTCTTTGTTACGTCATATATGACAGCTATTTAATAATTTCATAAAAAACAGTCACTAGTCGTGTTCATTAAGAAAAAACCTATTTGAAAACCTTTTTTTTAAAGAAATATTTGAAAACCTATTTGAAAAATAGCCAACCCTAAACCCTATTATTAATTGAAAGGCTTCTATTCTCTGTTTACTATTACAACTCTTGAAATGGGTAAAAAAAAGGTAAAAAAAAACACAAATACATTCTTTGTGTTAAAAAAAACACTTTCAACATTATCTGTCTATCAAAAAAAGAAAAAAAAAAACAAACCAATGTTCTCGCATAATACTGTAAATCTAAAATGAAAAATAAAATGATAATAATAATAATAATATTCCCTTCCCTCTGTATCCTCCTATATGTACATATGAATTATAATCTTTCTCAGTGACAAAAAAAAAATAATGATAGTAATAATAAAGAAAAAATAAAAATTCCTTTGTTTTTTTTTTTCTGAAATTTACAAAATTCCTGAATAAACAATAGATAAAAAGAAAAAAAGTTTCTCGGACCAATTAAAGGTGCGTTTCACGTGAAATTCGAATATTCTCCTTGGGTGGCTCCCTGATTGATTGTAAAAGATGCGTCGCGTGGAGTAACCTTGAAATCCAAACCCAACTTGACCTTTTTCTTGCCATAAGCCTGCCCAAGTCTCGAGCAGGAAGTCCAAAAATCATAGTTATTAAATTCAGTCCGGATATTGACCCGGTTAAGTGATTAGGTCAGTGAGTCATTGGGTCAATCAGTGAGTCATTGGGTCAACCAGTGGGTCATTAATTTAAAAAAAAAAAATTAAATAATATATATAAATTTTTTGTACAATTTAATACAATAACGACATTTTTACAAGTTAAAAATTAATTTATATCAATTAAAATTTTGATAAAAATTCTTAAAAAATTATTTTTCAATGTAAATTGTAACATATTACTTAATATATGAAATTATGAACAACGTTAAATTATTATATACAGAAAAATATATAGTGAAAAGTAAAAAATTCTTAAATTATACAAGAAAATATTATATAATATTGTTTAATATTATGAAAATATTATTTTTATCGTTCACACAGTAAAAAGATAAAAATATAATAAATTTTAGTATGTAAATATTATGTAAATATTATTGTTTCTGTAATAAAAAGTAATAAAAATATATAATTTTTACTGTACAAATACTGTTTATTATTAAAAAATATTATTTTTACTGTTCACACAGTAAATAATGAAAAAAAATAATTTTTTTATTATTTAATTGTTCCGGAGTACTGTTTATTTTTACTGTTTATTATTAAAAAAATATTATTTTACTGTTTACACAGTAAAAAAGTAAAAAAAAATTAATTTTTTATTATTTAATTTATCCAGGTACTGTTCATGCAACCCGACCCGATCCAGTGCCCGGATCACCGGGCCACCAGTCCGACCGGCCGGGCCGGGCCGGGTTTAATAACCATGCCAAAAACACAAATTTCTCAGGCCAATTAATTCGGGGCAGGTCGGGTCAAGCTAGAGCATTAGTTTTGGCGGTGAAACCGAAAAGGAAAAAACTAGATTTCAAGAAAAAAAGTGATGATTGTTACTTGAACTTAATTAAATGAATTTAATATGCACTGAATTGTATATATAATTAATTATAAGAAAAAAATTATTTTTTATATTTAATTATATATATAATTTAATCGGTTATATATTAAATTTAATTAATTGTATTTGAATAACAGGTAAATTATCTGCTTAAAACGTAGTCTCGACTAAAAAAAAAGGGGTGGTTTTGGTTTCCAAAAGTTGCAGGGATGGAGAAGATTCAACATTTCAGCCATGAGCATGAGTTAACTTTTGTTGAGGACAGCATGCGGAAATGGATTGGCTTGCTCATGAGGAACGATTGTGCTGATCCTAAACACCGCATCCCACCGGATGCAGTGGATGGGGAGCCCATGTGCGAAGGTTGCTATCGGGCGGTTGATAACGGAGGCTACTTTTGTGAAACTTGTCCATATTTTTTCTGGCTGCACAAGTCGTGCTCCTTGCTGCCCCGTGAGCTGCAAAATCATCCTCTCCACTCCTCTCATCCTCTCATTCTGATGGCCGAGCCTCCTCCACCGAAGCTGTACAAGCCTGTCTTTGCACTGTGGAAATATTTCATTTGCGATGAATGCAGAGATCTTTGCCGTGGATTTGCCTACCATTGTGCGGAGTGCCAGTTCTATCTTGATGCCAAGTGTGCTCTAAGTATTATTACAGATGATCATGGTAAACATCATCATCATCATCATGAGATGTATCATCCAAGCCACATCCATCAACTCATCTTTTTCAACTCCTCCTCCGAGGAGTACCTACCTGCACGAGATTATAAGTGTGGTGGTTGCGAAATGAAGCTTCAGGGTCCACTCTATGGTTGCTTCGACTGTGAATATTTTCTTCATAAATCGTGTGCAGAAATGCCGCTCGAGATACAACAACACCCATATCACCCACAACACCCACTTTTGTTTCATCATTATGATGGAAGAAGAGGAGGAAGCAAGTTCATTTGTGATGGATGTCGGTGTCTTTCCAGTGGCTTTGTTTTTGAATGCGAGCATTGCCAGATCAAGCTTGATGTTAAGTGTGCTCTTCTAACTAAGGAAGGCTGTGCTCTTCCAACTAAGCAAGGCAGTTTAGGCAAGAGATCAGAAGAAGAGTATGAGATGAACACCCAAATTTTCCACTTCAGCCATGACCACACGCTTCTTCTCTGCAACAACGTCAAGGATCTCAACTGTAATGGATGCGGGTCAATGATTTCAGGTCTGTTCTATGGTTGCCTTGACTGTGGGTTCTACCTTCACAAGTCCTGCGCAGAAATGCCCCTAGAAATTAAGCACTCTTATCACCCATTGCACCCTCTTCGCGCTCATAACTGCCAATTTCTACAGTATGTAGGAGGACGTTGTGCTGTCTGTAAATATTTTCCAGGCGACGAAGGAATTATATACTACTGTTTGAGTGTGATTCTAACGTTGGATTCACCCTCCATCTTAGATGCGCTCAAGTTTCTCATGGAGTGGCACCTACACCTGCGCTGAAGCATAATTGCCACAAACACAGTCTTTATATTTTCTCTGGGATATTCTACTTTGCTTAAATACGGAAACAGATGGGATGACAGTGAGGAAATCTCTGCTATATTTGTGAAAATGATTGCATGGGCCCCAGCTACATCTGTTTGGAGTGTACACGTGTTTTCATCTGGAATGCATTCCAATACCTCAAGTAGTCTTCAAGCCTGATTCCCATATGCACTCCCTCACTTTAAGGGAGCCACTGGTGGCCGCAGAGGATGAAGATGATTCAAAAGACTATTATTGCTTTGCTTGTGAGAGAGAAAGGAATCCAAAGCATCACGCTTATTACTGCGATCAATGCCCGTACGAGGCCCATATTGAATGCATGGTTTCTGAGGTTACTTTTTGCTTCCTTTTCTTCAGAGCTATGACACAAAGTTGTATGGTGCCTTTAATGTGTATCCGAGTAATCATGAAAACGTTCTTGGCTTACTGCATTTGTTGCAGAATGGTTTACAGATTGCCAAATTTGATATAGCAGTCGGTTGACCCTTTCTTTTTCTGTTTTCTTATGGTTGATTTTTTTTTTGTTTTCTTTCCCAAAGGAACACAGTTAGTGGTTGGCTTGGTAGTATCTTGTTCAATGTTGGAGAAGCTTGACAATAGATAATGATGTGTCCTTCTATTTCACAGTTTGTAGATGAAGAATTTTCCACTCTGCATGGACCTCTAACTATGCGGATGAGAAAAAGGGTGTTCCCGAATGTCCCACCATTGCCGAGTATAGTGTTCCACGATGCAGGAGACAGCTTCAGGTAAGGTGATTAGCATTGGCACTGTTGTTCTCCTCCTTTTCCTCCAAAATACTTAGAAATTTTTTTTTCCCAAAAATTCAAACAACTGAACATATTTACATTACCAATTGATGTGGAAATAATCCTTATTGCTTTCTTCATGCCTTTAGAAAGTATCTATCGGACTTATGGAACAAAATTTTGAAGACCAATTATATCACTCAATGTGTAGTTTATTAACTAACTATAGGACTCTATCTCATTATGCAGATTGGAGATTTCAGCAAGGATCATAATATGATCAAGGATGAAATCTCTAACCGCAGGCAGTGTTATGTTTGTAAGATTGACTGTCAGGGCACAGCCTATACTTGTGAATTTTGCAACATCAGCTTCCATAGATTCTGTGTGGAATTGCCACCTAAGATAAGACACACTCTGCATTTGCTGCACCCTCTCATATTTTTTACGAAAGCTTTGCCCGAGTATTTTAAATGTGACGGATGTGCAACCATATCGTGGGATGATAAATATTACCGATGCGAAGAATGCAAATTCATCCTTGATATCGAATGTGCTTCCAAGAAAGATAGGCCCCAGAGTTTAGAGGAGAGAGATGGCAATGCCATGTTGCATTTCAGCCATTCCCATGAGCTCCTTATCGCCAATTGTCCGGAGTATCCTTCTGTAAGATGTTGTGTTTGTTTAATAAACATTTCGGGTCCAGCCTATTGTTGTCTTGATTGCAAAATCTTCATTCATGAGTCTTGCTCTAAAGTTGAAAGACTAATACATCAAAATCCATTTCACCCACAACATCCCCTTGTGTGGACTGACTCCTATTTTAAATCTCGATGCAGAGTCTGTAACATAATCTCTAAGTATGGCTTTGTTTACCATTGTTCCAAATGTAGCTTTTTTATCCATTATACATGTTCCAAGTATCTGTCATCTACTCTCAGATACAAGAATCATGAGCATAGCCTTTTTTATATTGTGGCAAAAGATTTGAGGGATGAGATACCTATGGAGACAAGACACAGATATGAAGAACCAAAATTTCTGTGCAAGGTTTGTAAAAACGATTGCAATGGATCCTTCTACCGGTGTCTGGATTGTGACCTTAATTTACATCTACAATGCATTCCAACGCCACAAAAAATTAAGGGTGCATTTCATATGCATCCGGTGACTCTCATGGATTCGGTTGTTCAAGATTATTTTGATGAGCAATACTGTTACTTTTGCGAGGATGTAAGGAACCCCAATCATGCCGTTTATTCTTGTGAGGAGTGCATCTACATTGCTCACATTGGATGTGTGCTTGACGAGGTGAGTTTTCCATTCATAGCTTTCTCCTCAAATATGCAAAATGTATTTGGAGATTATGCGTACAGTGCACACATTATACAACTCAGGTTCCTTGGGTTAGTTTCTGGTTAACAAGCTAAATTGTTAGCAATAGCCCTAGTGTGGCCATTGTCCACTTTATTTTTATTTTATTTATTTATTTATTTTGTGGAGAACACTAGATAGCAGTAGACTAGTCGTGTTTATTTTTTGTGCAAGTGTTAAATTGTTCTTGTCAATGTAAATGGCAAAAGAACCAAATTATTAATGTCATAAAATTTCTGAATTACGAGATCACCCTTTAAAGTTTTGGTCAGTGGTGAATTTTCGAAATCTATTTTCTATGCAATATTGACATGTCACGTTTCATCTGATTGTCTTTCCTGTTGATTTTCTAGGTAGATGATTCATTGCAGATCTTTCCATCTTCAGTTGCCTCTCCACATAGTGGGAATTTGAGAATTGAATTTGGTGAGACATCAGGGGAGGTGGATTGTGAAGTTGTCCATTTGACCGACTCTGTAAAAGAGAGCAAGAAAAAATCACTTGCAATTGTTGAAGTAGACAAAGAAATGGAACTCCTTGAGCAGGAGATGCAGTCAATGAAATAAACTGAAGGATGCCATCAGCTGGTTTCAAAATCACAGAAGACATGAGATTGACATGGAGCCAAGAAGAAGTCAGATTTGGTTTAAATTGAGTAGAAGAGTTGGAAATCAAGTGCAAACTTTAGTTAGATTTGCAATCTTATCTCTTCGTTTACTTCCGTGTAAACTAGTTTGTGTCTGTCTATGTATGTCTTTTTCGCATTAGATTTTTTTATAAAATTGAAATATTTATTTGGCACAGATAAAAAGGTAATATAAAAGGTAGAGTCATCTTTTGTCATTTTTTTTTAATTTCTTTGTTGTTGTGTCTTGAGATTATCATGTAACAAATCCCTCTTTTGGATCTTGTGGGGTGTGGATTGAAATTATGATACCCAGTATTCAATTCTTAAGATGGAACGTAATTTTTATTATTAATTTGGCTTATGTAAAAACAAATTTTTAGGTAGATAAGGAAACGCATCTGTGTTCAAGGGAAGGATAGAAGTTACATGGGAGAGAATATAGAACAAAGTGATCTATGCTTCATGTAAAATTTATTTGGAGGATTCTATTATTTATTTTGAATTTTTGTTGTAATGTTTTTATTTAATTAATTATATTTTAAATAATTGAAAATGAAATAAGTACATAATACTTAAAATAAAAAAAAAATTATAAACATTTTACAATAATGAGATAAGTAATTGTCGAGGTGAGTTTCATGGTTACATTTACATGATTTGTTTACAAACCTTCAGTCCCTCCTCTCACGTTCCTTTATCAGTGTTTTAGCACTTAGGGTGACATTCTTAAACCACAACTGAAGCCCTGGCGCAGACAGTAGAAATAATGTCCATGACAATAAAACCTTTTGTTAACGTCAAACTGATTGAAAGTCTAGTTGATTGAGAATTAAACAATACACAGGGATACGCAGAAAATTCAACTCCTACAGAGAGATGAGATATCAGAAAACTAATAACTAGCTACATGTAACATTCACAATTGTGTGTAGTAGATTCCTGCTCTTCTTCAATCATACAAGCCCCATTATGGACATATAGCCTGCAACTACAAATCATGTCCAGGAGTAGCCAAATATCAATTATATAAGATGTTCAATTGGTGTTCGGCAGTGAAGGGGGAGGAGGGCGATGACATTCTCTTCGTATGCCTCGGTCACTTTGCCAGGCCAGGCTCATCATCATTTCCATCAAGAGCTTCAGCAATTCTGCTTTCCAGTATGTCTTGTTTTTGCTCACTTCACGAGCAGTTTCTTCCAGAGCATCAACATTTGAGTCACGATGAAGCACTGCTAGTTGTTTCTTGTCTGCAGAGGTCCCCCGATCTTGTGGGGAGGAAGAACCCTTGGACCTCTCCTCTTCTATCATTTTTTGTTTCTCAAGCATCATTTGAAGGTACCTCCCCTGTTCCTCAATTCTCAACTGCAAATTTCTCTGGATCTGCGAGGATACTATATAACAATAAAATGAGAACAAATCACGAAATCTATGATTAAATAAATTATACATCATAATAAGCATTGTGACAAAAGATATTACTTAATGCTTGTTTGAGGAAAAAGGGGTCCATTAAGTTGCCAATTAGTCCTCTAACTTTTCTAAAAGCAGATTATAAGGCTTTTGTACACAGCTAGTTTAATGCACAAAGGTGACATTCCAATCCAATGTAAATTTGATGAAACCCCGATGTTGCGAGGTTTTTTTGATGGAGGACCACATTTTCAGAAGTGAAGAAGATCGAGAAAGATGTACCAAAAGGACTACAGAACTAATTTCTGCTTTGGGCAAAACAAAATGTGAAGAGAACAAGCACACGCAAAAAAAGCAGTAATTGTTGTAGATCTATAGAAAATCAGTGCAAGGGAACAAGGCAAGAACATTTTAACACTTTTGATGATGACCAACAAGCAACACTATGCCCATAGGAGACCACATACTGCTCAAATTTGTGTAGAAATGATAAAGTGCTCGGAGGGTAGAAGATGTTGCCTCACTTCATATACCCCATACCATATATCACTGTGATGTATTAATCCATTTTGAAAAATGAAAAGAAGTCGTTGGTCTTGTTAAAGAGAAAATGGTGGAACCAAGCAGAAATGTCGAACTTCCAAAAAGATTAAAGCTTTTTTTCAAAACAAACTTTAAGGTTTAGTGAAATTTCAGGACGTAAAGGTAGTCCAAAACATTAAACATATTATGCGGAAGCTACATCTATCACTTTCTCCTTCTTCACCATGTGGGTTTTGTTGATCTATGGTACCAACGATTTATCAACTCAAACAAAGTCTAGAATCGTATTAATTTTAGGATGGAGAAATTGAAAGAAAATTGCCAACAGCATACCTCGAGTTGTTCATGAAGCTGCTTTTGAACTTGCATTTGCATTCGCAATGCTTCAGACAACCCAATATTCCTGTGTTCATCAGAAGTGAGCTCAAATCAGCATCACATTCCATCGTTTTCAAAATATGTAAAGGAATTTTGTGGTAGCTATCATTGCATAAAGAGCCAAACCACATGAAAACTCTTCTAGAAAACTTATTCCAATAAACACTTCAAGAAGTTATTAACTTTTGAGACGACTGACTTTAAGAATTCTGAATCATGATACATTGCATCAAACATTTGGATTATCAGGAATATACACACAAAGATGACAAAAAGGAGATAAAACAGTTGCCAGCAATTCATCATACAAGAAAGTCAATGAATTGAGGTTCAGAAACTACTGTCAAAATTTAAATCTAACGAACCTTGAATAATCATCAGAAATGTCACAAAGATATGTAACCAAAATTCTTTAAACACTTCATTTCGAGTAGAAAACACTTATCGGCAAAGTATAACTTACGGTTTCAAGTCTAGTGACTTTGTTTCAGAGATAGTACTAACTATTTTCTCTGATGTTCCTGGAACAAAAATAGAGAGAAACAATTTCAGGAAATTGCATTATTAATCCTCTGATGATCTGTAACCTGATCAAAGGCAGGACAAAAAATGCAAAAAAGAAGAGTGGTATATAGCAAAATGTCAGCAATAATAACCATATATATGAACTAAAACTAGGAAAGATTAGCATAACAAGGAAAAAAGAACAGTTGGAACATGGACGAAGAACAGTGGGTACTTCATAGTTATGACTATATTATATAGTGAGCAACTCTAACATAATGCAGGACAAAAAACTTGAAGGCTGTCAAGTGTTACCTTCAGATGACTCGACCGACTCAGGTTTATATCTAGCTGTTCTGTAGTTCTGAAAATGAAAAATTACATCAGCTAAATCAATATAATGTACAATTAGCTTGGTCAATGAAACGAGAGAACTTTTGTACCTGCAGGTGGCTTTTAACAAGATAAATGGTCAATCGCTCAACTTTCATGCGCTTTAAGACACCCTTTGGTGTAGCCCCTGTATTTCAAACTTCTAGGACAATGTGCCAAGATGCACCATAATCTCTCTAGCCCTATAGTTTACAAGAACAAAAGATCGACTACGCACGTTCACAACTACCAAGTTGATTGACAGGTTGACGCCGAGGATTTTGGGCTTTTTGCAGTGAAATATCGCATGATGGTTCAGGCACCTGATACAACATAATTTTCAATCTAAAGAATTGAAATACAATTAAGTAAAAATAAGGGAGCGCTTAACAACTCACAGATGTCCACGAATATTCAAAAGAAGATTTTCACGTCATTAAGAAATTCATTCCAATTTGGTTCTTGGTCATCATAAATAGAGATCAACTGAGCTGCCCACTCTTGCCACTCCGTTATCTTAGCATGGTCCTCAGATGCAATGACTCCTGCACATTTTCCAGGCGATCATTCTGGACACCGGCATCCTGAGGAAAATCATGGAAGTCCTGAAATGGATCTATTTATCGACCATGAGATATCCATACCTTCCCCAGAGTAATTAACTGAAGCTGAAGATTGTAGCTCTGAAAGGGGAGAACAGGTTGGTGGCCAATTTGCTCCATCCCTTGATGACGAAGAAATTTTTCCATTCTCCGTTGCCTCTCCACAGAGTGGAAATTTGAGAATTGAGTTTGGTGAGATATCTGGGGAGGTGGATTGTGAAGTTGTCTGTCTGACTGATTCCGTCACAGAGAGCGAGAAAGAACCACTTGCGATTGTTGATGTTGTTCTAAGGAACGAAGAATAGAAAAGCTGTTGAAGAGAGGATGCAGAGAAAAGGCAACTGTTGAAGTTGTCTATTTACTAGTTTTGTTTTTTTAAGGACTGAGACGCTGCCAATTTTTTTGTTCTTATTTTTATTATTTTTATTATTTATTAAATTTTTATATTTATTATTGTTAATTTTATGTTTTTTATAAGAATAAAAAAGTAAATAAAAAAAAGATAGTGAGAGAATTAGTAAAAAAAAGTATGAATAGAGAGTGAAAAATGAGAGAGAGAAGGTAGAGAGAAAATGAATAGAGAGAATACTAGAGAGAGAAAAAGGAGAGAGAAAGAGAGTAGAAAGAGAATGAGTATAGAGAATGATAATGAGAGAAAGGGTAGAGAAAGAATGAGTAAATAAAATGGTACAGAGAGAAAAATGAGAAAGATATGGTAGAGAGAGAATGAGTAGAGAGAATAGTAGAGAAAGAAAAATGAGAGAGAGGATAGAGAGATAATTAGTAGAGAGACTAGTAAAGAAAGAAAAATAAGAGAGACTCTAGGTTTAGAGAATGAGTAGAGAAAGTAGTAGAGAGAGAAAAAAGAGAAAGTGTGGGTAAACAGAAAATAGTAGAGAGAAGAGAGAGAGAGTACAAAGAGAATAAGTAGAGAGAATGGTAAAGTGAGAAAAATGAGAGAGTTACTAGAGAGAGAATGGTAGAGAGAGAAAAAAAAGAGAGGGGGTAGAGGGAGAATGAGTAGAGAATATGGTAGAGGGAGAAAAAGGAGAGAGATGATAAGGAAAGAATAAGTAGATAGAGTAGTAGAGAGAGAAAAAGGAGAGAGAGGATAGAGAGAGAATGAGTAGAGAGAGACAGTAGAGAGGGAATGAGTATAGAGAGATAGCGAGAGAATAAGTAAAGAGAGATATGATAAAAAAGGTGGATAGAGAGAGATATGATATTATTATTAAATATCAGTTTAAATACCGATTCGATTGAATTCAACAAATTAAATTTTAACTTATTAATATTTTCAATTTAATAACCGATTTGATTCTGACAACCTTAATTTTTTAGAAATTCGAAGATTTACCTTGGACAGCCCCTGAGCGTAAAAGATGCGTCACGTGAGAAACCTTAAAACCAAACCCAACCTCCCTTTTTCTTGCCGTAGTCTGCCCAAGTCTCGAATAGGAAGTCCAAAAGCACAATTTTCTCGGGCCAATTAATTGGGGACGGGTCGGGTCAAGCCAGAGGATTAGCTTTGGTGGTGAAACTGAGACAGGGGGTGGCTTTGGTTTCCAAAAGTAAAGTTGCAGAGATGGAGAAGATTCGACATTTCAGCCATGAGCATGCGTTGACCTTTTATGAGGACAACATGCAGAAATGGAATCACTTGCCCATGAAGCCCACGTGCAAAGGTTGCTATCGAGCGGTTGATGATGGAGGCTTCTACCTTTGTGAAACTTATCCAGATTTCTTCTGCCTGTGCAAATCGTGCTTCTTACTGCCCCCTGAGCTGCAAGATCATCCTCTCCACTCGTCTCATCCTCTCATTCTGATGGCTCAACCTCCTCCACCGAAGCTGTACAGGTTTCACTCTTCGTGGACGACAAATTTCATTTGTGATGAATGCAGAGATCTTTGCCATGGATTTGCCTACCATTGCGCGGAGTGCCAGTTCTATCTTGATGTCAAGTGTGCTCAAATTATTACAGATGATAATGGTACAGATCAGCATCATCATCATCATCATCAGAGATCAAGATCAAGATCAAGACAGCTTCTTGGTACAAAGCCTCGTGAGATGTATCATCCAAGCCACATCCATCAACTCATCTTTTTCAACTCCTCCTCCGAGGAGGACCTGCCTGCGCTATATTATAAGTGTGGTGGTTGCGAATTGAAGCTTCGGGGTCCACTTTATGGTTGCTTCGACTGTCAATATTTTGTCCATAAATCGTGTGCAGAAATGCCAGTAGAGATACAACAACACCCATCTCACCCACAACACCCGCTCTTGTTTCGTTATGGTGGCAGACGAGGAGGAAGCAAGTTTATTTGTGATGGATGTCGGTGTATTTCCAGTGGCTTCGCTTTTGAATGCGAGCATTGCCAGATCAAGCTTGATGTAAAGTGCGCTCTTCTAAGGGAAGGCTGTGTTCTTCTAACTAAGGAAGGCAGTTTAGGCGAGAGATCAGAAGAAGAGTGTGAAATGAATACCCAAATTTCCCACTTCAGCCATGACCACACACTTCTTCTCTACAACAACGTGAAAGATCTCCAATGTAGTGGATGCAGATCAATGATTTCAGGTCTGTTCTATGGCTGCCTTGACTGTGGAATCTACCTTCACATATTTTGCGCAGAAATGCCACTAGAAATTGAGCACTCTTATCACCCATTGCACCCTCTTCGCGCTAATAAACGACAATCTCTACAGCGTAAAGGAGGAAGTTGTGCTGTCTGTAAATATTTGGCAGTCCGCGGAGAAATTGTGTACAACTGTTTTGAGTGCGATTCTGATGTTGGATTCACCCTCCATCTTAGATGCGCTCAAGTTTCTCGTGGAGTGGCACCTACACCTGCACTAAAGCATAATTGCCACAAACACAGTCTTTATTATTTTCTGGGAAAATCCACTTGCTTAAATACGGAAACAGATGGGATGACAGTAACAAATTCTTCTGCCATGTTTGTGCAAATGATTGTATGGGCCCCAGCTACATCTGTTTGGAGTTTACATGTGTTTTTCATCTGGAATGCATTCCAATACCTCAAGTAGTCTTCAAGCCCGATTCCCATATGCACCCGCTTACCCTAAGGGAGCCATTGCTGGTTGCAGAGGATGAAGATAATTCAAAAAAGTATTATTGCTTTGCTTGTGAGAAAGAGAGGAATCCAAAGTATCACGCTTATCACTGTGAGGCCCATATTGAACGCATTCAATGCCCATACGAGGCTCATATTGAATGCATGGTTTCTGAGGTTACTATTTTTGCTGCCTTTTCTTCAGAATTATGACACAAAGTTGTATTGTGCCTTTTATGCGTATCTGAGTAATCATGAAAATTTTCTTGACTTACTGCATTTGTTGCAGAATGGTTTACAGATTGCCAAATTTGATATAGCAGTCGGTTGTCTCTTTCTTTTTCTGTTTTCTTATTGTTGTTTTTTTTTTTTTTTTCCAAAGGAACACAATTAGTGGTTGGCTTGGTAGTATCTTGTTCTGTGTTGGAGAAGCTTGACAATAGATAATGATGTGTCCTTTTGTTTCACAGTTTGTAGGTGAAGAATTTTCCAACTCTGCTTGGACCTCTGACCTTGTGGATGAGAAAAAGGGTGTTCCCGAATATCCCACCATTGCTGAGTATAGAGTTCCACAATGTAGGAGACAGCTTCAAGTAAGGTCATTAGCATTGGCACTGTTTTTCTCCTCCTTTTCCTCCAAATTACTGAAAATTTTCTTTTCTGGAAAATTCAACAACTGAACATCTTTACATTCCTCTTGATGTGGAAATAGTCCTTATTGCTTTCTTCATGCCATTAAAAAGTATCCATCGGACTTATGAAACAAAATTTTGAAGACCAGGTTGGTTCAAATACTGATGAAAATTATATCACTTAATATACTTAAATAATTCTTTCATTCTTTTCCTTTGGCATGTTGTGTTAATTTTTATGACTTAATGTTATTTTCTTGAAGAAAACTGTGTAGTTTATTAAATAACCATACCACACTATCTCATAATGCAGATTGGAGATTTCAGCAACAATCATATTATGATGATCTATCATGAAATGTATTACCGGAATGACTGTTATGTTTGTAAGATTGAGATTCACGGTGCAGCTTATACTTTTGAATTTTGCAACATCAGCTTCCATAGATTCTGTGTGGAATTGCCACCTAAGATAAGACACACTCTGCATTTGCTGCACCCTCTCATATTTATTACGGAAGCTTGGCCCAAGTACTTTAAATGTGATGGATGTGCAACCATATCATGTGATAATAAATATTACCGATGCGAAGAATGCAAATTCATCCTTGATATCGAATGTGCTTCCATAAAAGATAAGCGCCAGAGTTTAGAGGAGAGAGATGGCAATGCCATGTCGCATTTCAGCCATTACCATGAGCTCCTTCTCACCAATTGCCCGGAGTATCCTTCTGTAAGATGCTGCGTTTGTTTAATGAACATTTTGGGTCCAGCCTATTGTTGTCTTGATTGCAAAATCTTCATTCATGAGTCCTGCTCTAAAGTTGAAAGAGTGATACATCAAAATCCATTTCACCCACAACATCCCCTTGTGTGGACTGACTCCTATTTTAGGTCTCGATGCAGAGCCTGTAACTTAATCTCTACGGATGCCTTTGTTTACCACTGTTCCAAATGTAGCCTTTTTATCCATTATACATGTTCCAAGTATCTATCATCTACTCTCAAATACAAGAATCATGAGCATAGCCTTTTTTACTTTGTGGCAAAAGATTTACGGAACATGAATCTTATCCAGCCAGAATACATATATGGAGAAGTACCAAAATTTCTGTGCAAGGTTTGTAGAAATGATTGCAATGAATCCTTTTACCGGTGTCTAGAGTGTGACCTTAATTTACATCTACAATGCATGGCACTGCCACAAAAAGTTGAGGGTGCATTTCATATGCATCCGTTGACTCTTATGGATTCAGTTGTTCAAGATTATTTTGAAGAGCAATACTGTTACGCTTGCGAGGATGTAAGGAACCCCAATCATGCCGTTTATTCTTGTCTTGAGCATGGTGGGAAGTGCATCTACATTGCTCACATTGGATGTGTGCTTTACGAGGTTAGTTTTACATTCTTATTTTTCTCCTTAAACATGCAAGATGAATTTGCAGATTTTGTGTACAGTGCACACATTTATAAAACTCAAGTTCCTTGTGTTAGTTTTTGGTTAACAAGATAAATTGTTAGCCTTAACGTTGCTATTGTCCACTTTATTATTATTTTTTTTGTTTGGAGAAGATTGGATGGCAGTAGATTGGACGTGGTTATTTTCTGTGCGAGTGTTAAATTGCTCATGTCAATGTAAATGGCAAAGGAACCAAATTGTTAATGTCATGAAATTTCTGAACTATAAGATCATCCATTAAAGTTTTGGTCACTGGTGGATTTTCAAGACCTAGTTTCTATCCAATATTGACATATTATGTTTTATCTGATTGTCTTTCCTGTTGATTTTTTAGGTAGATGATTCATTGCAAATCTTCCCATCTTCAGTTGCCTCTCCACAGAGTGGGAATTTGAGAATTGAGTTTGGTGAGACATCTGGGGAGGTGGATTGTGAAGTTGTCCATTTGACCGACTCTGTGAAAGAGAGCAAGAAAGACTCACTTGCGATTGTTGACGTAGACAAAGAAATGGAACTCCTTGAGCAGGAGATGAAGTCAATGAAATCAAACTGAAGGATGCCATCAGCTGGTTTCAAAGTCACAGAAGACATGAGATTGACATGGAGCCAAGAAGAAGTCAGATTTGGTTTAGATTGAGCAGAAGAGTTGTAAATCATGTGCAAACTTTAGTTAGATTTGCAATCTTATCTCTTTGTTACTTCCGTGTGAACTAGTTCATGTCTAAAACTAAAGTTGTGTTCATGTTTGTATTTTTCGCATTAGATTTTTCTATAAAATTGAAATATTTTTTGGCACAGATAAAAAGGCAATATAAAAAAGTTGGAGTCATCTTTTGTCATTTTTTTTTTCTTTCTTTGTTGTTGTGTCTTGAGATTATCATGTAACAAATCCCTCTTTTGGATCTTGTGGGGTGTGGAATGAAATTATGATACCCAGTATTCAATTCTTAAGATGGAACATAATTTTTATTATTAATTTGGCTTATGTAAAAACAAATTTTTAGGTAGATAAGGAAACGCATGTGTGTTCAAGGGGAGGATAGAAGTTACATGGGAGAGAATATAGAACAAAGTGATCTATGCTTCATGTAATATATATTTGGAGGATTCTATTATTTATTTTGAATTTTTGTTGTAATGCTTATATTTAATTAATTATATTTTAAATAATTGAAAATGAAATAAGTACATAATACTTACAATAAAAAAAAAATTATAAACATGTTACAATAATGAGATAAGTAATTGTCGAGGTAAGTTTCATAGTTACATTTACATGATTTGTTTGCAAACCTTCAGCCCCTCCTCGCACATTCCTTTATCAGTGTTTTAGCACTTTGGCTGACATTCTTCCACAACTGGAGCCCTGGCGCAGACAGTAGAAATAATGTCCATGACAATAAAACCTTTTGCTAACGTCAACCTGATTGAAAGTCTAGTTGATCGAGAATTAAACAATACACAGGGATACACAGAAAATTCAACTCCTACAGAGAGATGAGATATCAGAAAACTAATAACTAGCTACATGAAACATTCACAATTGTGTCTAGTAGATTCCTGCTCTTCTTCAATCATACAAGCCCCATTATGAGACATATAGCCTGCAACTACAAATCATGTCCAGGAGTAGCCAAATATCAATTATATACGATGTTCAATTGGTGTTCGGCTGTGGAGGGGGAGGAGGGGCGATGATGTTCTCTTCGTATGCCTTGGTCACTTTGCCAGACCAGGCTCATCGTCATTTCCATCAAGAGCTTCAGCAATTCTGCTTTCCAGTATGTCTTGCTTTTTGCTCATTTCACGAGCAGTTTCTTCCAGAGCATCAACAATCAGTTGTGATTGTTGAATTAGACAAAGGAATCGATCTCCTTGACCAGGAGATGAAGTCACTGAAATCAAACTGATGGATGCCAACTGCTGGTTTCAGAAGCACGAAAGACATTAGATTGACATGGAGCCAAGAAGAAGTCAGATTTGGTTTAGATTGAGAAGAAGAGTTGTAAATCAAGTGCAAACTTTACTTAGATTTGTAGCAGGATTGGTTACAATCTAATCTCTTTGTTTACTTCTGAGTGAAGTTTGTTTCTAAAACTAAAGTTGTGCCTGTTTGTCTTTTTGGCATAAGATTTTCCTATAAAATGGTTTTTTTTTTTTTTTTGGGTACAGATAAAAAGGCAATGTAGAAGTTTCAGTCATCCTCTGTCACTTTTCTTTTTGTTTTTTCGTTTTTTGTTGTTGTGTCTTGAGATTATCATGTAACAAATCCCTCTTTTGGATTTTGGGACTCTGGATTGAAATTAAGATACCCAGTATTGTATTATTAAGATAGAAGATAATTTTTGTTGTTTATCTGGCTCTTGTAAAAACAAATTTTTGAGCAGGCGAGGCAAACCCACCAGTATTGTTTGAGATAACAAGATATTTGCATGATTTGTTTGCAAACATCCAGTACCTCCTCATCACATTCCTTTTATCAGTGTTTTCGCACTTTCGCAGACATTCTTGACCTCTAGTGTCTGGAGCCCTGGGGCAGACAATGATACATTTGCTAACATCAAACTGATTGAAAGTCTAGTTGATTGAGAACTAAGCAATACACAGGAGTATACAGAAAATCCAACTCCCACAGAGAGATGAGATATCAGAAAACTACTAACTAGCTACATGAAATATTCACAATTGTGACTAGTAGATTCCTGTTTCCTTCAATCATGCAAGTTTCACCAGAGCATAACAACCTGCAACTACAAATCATGTCCAGGAGCAACCAAATATCCATTATATAAAATGTTGAATCGGCGTTTGGCTATGGAGGGGGAGGAGCGGCGACGATATTCTCTTTGGACATCGGTCAGTTTGCCAGACCAGGCTCATTGTCATTTCCATCAAGATCTTCAGCAATGCTGCTTTCCCGTATGTCTTGCTTTTTGCTTACTTCATAAGCAGTTTCTTGCAGCCCAGTATCAACGTTTGTGTCAATATTTGTTACAGCACGATGCAGCACTGCTTCTTGTTTCTTGTCTGCAGAGGACCCCCCATCTTGTGGGGAGTTAGAAGCCTTGGACCTCTCTTCTTCTAACATTTTCTGTTTCTCAAACATCATTTGAAGGTACCTCCCTTGTTCTTCAATTCTCAACTGTAAATTTCTCTGGATCTGCAAGGATTATATACAGACTTGAAGGTTTAGTGAAATTTCGGGCATGAACTTAGTCCAAGGCATAAAAACATATTATGTGGAAGTTACAGCTATAGCTTTCCCCTTCTTCATCATATGGTTTTGTTGATCTATGGCATCGATGATTTATCAACTTAACCAAAGCCTAGAATCTTATCAATTTTTTAGGATGGAGAAATTGAAAGTAAATGCCAACAGCACACCTCAAGTTGTTCATGAAGCTGCTTTTGAACTTGCATTTGCATTCGCAACGCTTCAGACAACCCAATATTCCTGTGTTCAGCAGAAGTAAGCTCAAATCAGCTTCACATTCCATCATTTTCAATTCTAGAAATTAACACTAGAAACATTTCAAGAGGTTATTAACTTTTGAGACAACTGACTTTAAGAATATCGACCATGATACACTGCATCAAACATTTGGATTATCAGGAATATATCCACAAAGATGACAAGAAAAAGGAGATAAAAACAGTTGCCAGGAATTCCTCATACAAGAAAATCAATGAATAGAGGGTCAGAAACTCCCGTCAAAATTTAAATCCAAGGAACCTTGAATAATCATCAGAAATCTGACAAAGATATGTAACCAAAATTCTTTAACCACTTCGTTTCAAGCAGCAAACACTTGTCAAAGTAAAACTTACGGTTTCAAGTCTAGTGACTTTGTTTCAGAGATAGGACTAACAATTTTCTCTGATGTTCCTGAAACAAAAGGAGAGAGAGAAAAAATTTCAGGAAATTGCATTAATAATCCTCTGATGATCTGTAAAGGCAGGACCAAAAAGCAAAAAGGAAGAGTGGGATATAGCAAATGTCATCCATGATAACCATATATATGAACTAAACTAGGAAAGATTAAGATGACAGGGAAAAAAAACAGTTGGAAAATGGAGGAAGAACAGTGGGTACTTCGTTCCTATGGCTACATTATATGGTGAGCAACTGTAACATAATGCAGGACAAAAAACTTGAAGGCTGTCAACTGTTACCTTCAGAGACTCAACCAACTCGGGTTTATATCTAGCGGTTCTGTACTTCTGAAATGCAAAATTATATCAGCTAAATCAATATAATTTACAATTAGCTTGGTCAATGAAACAATATTATTAAGAGAACTTTATACCTGCAGGTGGCTTTTAACTTGATAAATGGTCAATCCCTCAACTTTCATGAGCTTTAAGACACCCTTCGGTGTGCCCCTGTATTTCAAAATGCTAGGTCAATGTGTCAAGATGCACCATAATCTCTCTAGCCCTATGTTTGACAAGAACAATAGATAGACTACGCACGTTCACAACCACCAAGTTGATTGACAGCTTCTACAAAAGCCTCATGAAGTTCAGGTGTCCAACGCATTCGAGGTTTTGCCACTTGGGCAGGCGTCCGTCGGCTAGCAGCACCTAGTTCTCCACTAAACACAGGTTGATGCTGAGGATTTTGAGCTTTTTGCAGTGAAATATCGCATGATGGTTCCGGCAGCTGATCAATGTAATTTTCAATCTTAAGAATGGAAATACAATTAAGTAAAAATAAGGGAGAGTTTAACAACTCACAGATGTGCTGCAATGCACTTATCAAGAAGAGAAAAAAAAAAAGTACAAATGAAATATTCTTAAGCAAATTATAGCATAAAACTGTCCAAACGTTTTATCCAAAAACGAAAAGGACACCAAATTGGAACATTATCAATCTGGTCTGCTCGTAGAGAAATTGGCTTCATAACTTTCCAGATGTCCACAAATTATTATTGTCCATTTTCTATTTAAAAAGAAGAATAAAGGGGGAAAAGAGCATATGATCCCTTTTGCTCTCTTTCGTAGAGGATACACAACCAACAACGGACTGACAACAGAGAGAGACAGAGAGAGAGCTTGTGTTTGCAAATTATCTGTATGACACACATGAAACGAAACTCGTTGTCTTTGAACAAATAACATATTGGATCAAGGAACACACCTTATGTTTGGAATCTGTGATTTTAACATCATTAAGAAATTCATTCCAATTTGGTTCTTGGTCATCATCAATAGAGATCAACTGATCTGCCCACTCTTGCCACTCTGTTATATTAGCTTGGTCCTCAGATGCAATGACTCCTGCACTGTTTTCCAGCTGATCATTCTGGACACTGGCATCCAGACGAAAATCATGGAAGTCCTGAAATGGATCTATCGACCATGAGATATCCATACCTTCCCCAGAGTGATTAACTGAAGCTGAAGATTGTAGCTCTGAAAGGGGAGAACAGGCTGGAGGCCTATTTGCTCCATCCCTTGATGACGGAGAAATGAATGGAGAATTTCGTAACTGATTACTTAGAGTTGAAACTGAAGAATCATGCATGTCACTGGGGAATCTTGAAGACAATGAAGGTAAGTACCCAATGCCCCCATGGCTAGAACCCAATGGAGATGCCTGTTGATATACTTGGTTTCTCATCGGCGGCTCCCTTTCTGAATAAACCGAACTGAATTGAGCAATTTTGGGTACTTTTATTTGCAATGAGAGGGAAGGACTTAAAAAGACAAGGAAATAGCAGCAGAAACCCCAGAATCACTTGCTACAAAAAGAAGAAAAATGGAGGGTGACAGAGAGTCAGCAATAACATCAATTGCTACAGAGCTACTCTTGGTTGCCAACTCAAGTGTGTGAAATCATACAATAAATTATAATTTCCAATTCTCATTCTCACATTAACAGGACACTGTACTTAAGATTGGAACTCTAGCATCTGCGAGCAGAAAATGATAATCCAGGGTGACGAAACTGCTTAAAAGCAAAGTAAAATACTTGCAAAACTCTGATACAGTTATGACTAATTTTTTGATGGATTTAAACTTCTATGATTAATGCCCATAACTCCATCATAATAACATGGAAAAGCAATTTGCGAAGATTATGCATATTTCAAAACTGGAACAAAATATATAAAGTGTGGAAGTTTCAGGGCCTGAACAATTAATACATTTCAGCATTAGAAGTAATCATGACCTGAAGGGAACTGTTCAAGTTGCCGATAGCCCTCCTGTCAAAACAGGAGTAAGATAATGTACATCTAACTCTTCCCAAGACCTCACAGTGTGGGAACCTCATGCATTGGGACACCACTTTTTATCAGAGGCCACATTCCAATGGTAATTGTCTGTTACATCTAGTTTCTAAATAATTCATAGTAGACTAACATAATCCGCATTGAATTTGACGCTTTGCACAATTTCTACAGGGCAGCTAAGGAAAGACACCATTCCAAAAACTACCACAATCACAAAACTAAGTCAACCAGTTAAGAGTAAGAAAATTGTATTAAGCTCACAAACAATCCCAGCAATTCACGCAGAAAATATTATACAATTTTACGTAACGGCCAAAAGTAACAAAACACAATTATATAAGCTATGCCACATTCAGACCATTACAAGTACTGCATTCATCCCCTTCTAGGTCAAGAATATAACACGATGCAAAAATTCTTATTCTCATTCCTTCTCAAACAATGGATGGGATTTGTTTGACGACCATCATCCTTCAAGGAGAACTCCGGTTGCTAGTACAGAATCCGTGACTCCCACTTGAAACAAGGAATGCACCTAAAAGATTCGAACCGAAGACTGTGTGCCTAACCCGCATTAGTCCCAAACTCACCCTCATCACTAGGCTAATCATAGATGGTTACCCTATAATGGATAAATCCCCACTTCCTAAATCAACTCCAATCATCAAGTTCTCTTCACACATTGAAAAACTTAGCCCCAGAAAATACCCCACAAAACCAGCCCTATAAATTTGCTACCTTTATGTCAAAAACAACTACAACCCAATTCACGATCGATCAAAGGGTCGTAAAAAACACACGTAAATTCAAAAAGGAGACAGAAACAGGAACTGGGTGTCGCGTATTATTACCTAAACAATCCGCCTGATCAAAACAATGACTGAACATAAAGCAAAAACTATTTGAAACCAAAAAACAAAAGGTAAAATCATACCTAGCAATATTGAGAGGAAATGCAAATGTAAAATTGACAAGCTGGTGATTGAACAAGAAATCAAGACGTATTGGCTGGCGGCTAAAACGCTCGCGGGGAAATGAATACATCGATACATGAAGCCATTGGGTTTTGTCGTCTTGCTTGCAGTCATCCGTCTCACCGAGGATACGTATTTGGCTTTGTGTTTGATGAGAAATTATATGGTGATGAAAATTAGATGGCAAGCTCACTTCATAGCCGTCGGATTAGATTTCGGGCTGTGATAGGTACTTTTGGTCATTTATTTCAACCGATTTGATTGGATGAAGGAGTGGACAAAACCTGGGACATGATGTGGGAGATTGTAAAAGGCTGCTAATGATGTTGTTTTTGTGGGCCCATTTGGAAGAAGTGGTTTCTTTCGGTAGTTTTCTTTGCCTGAGTCCACTGCCTGTCTGCCTGCATTGCTTTTGTGTTTATATCAATTTTTGGGTCAAATGTTGTTTGCTTTTGTGGACAGACTCTCATAAATTTTGCATTAGTGTTGTGTACCAGCAAAAGACTTGAAGGGATTCCACAAGCCTTCACTCTATGGGATTCCTTTCCCTTATTTATGCCTTACAAGCATAAATTTACAAATTTTTTTTTTTAAAATTTTCCAGTATCCAACCTAAGATTGATTAATCTGTACTGATCCGACTAGGACTCCGAAGCGCGGTAAAATCTCCCAATGAGTATTTAACGCGATTGCATATATCAGAATTCAAACTCGATACCTCTAATTAAACGATAACGAACTTTTACTACTTATATCAGCGCTCACTGATAAATTTGTAAATTATTTTGAGTTAAAGCTTCATTTCTTAGTTGTTTTGTCACGAAATAGACATAAGTGAATTGATATATCATTATTTTAATTATATTTTTAATTTATATTATTAATTATTATGTATCGAATGATTACAAATATATAATCAGTAATTATAATAGCTTACTATAATTTTATGAGTTTGCGTTGGGTGCTTTGAATTTTACCTTTTTGGGTATTCCAAATGAGTACGTGTATTCCTCGTCATTTCCATGAGTATAACTTCCCAACATTTATTAGCAGGAGTGTTTCTCCGTAATGTTTGCTTCTACATGTTGGTTAAGGCAAGGCAACTCAGCAACAACATAAATTACTTTATGGTTCCTTTCTATAATGACCTTTTTTCAGGAAATTAAATCTAATTATTTGGTAACATTTAAGGAAGCTGCAAGGAAGCATATGAATTTTTTTGACCCATTAAAAGACCCATACTAACAAGAAATATATTTCTAGATATTTGTGAATTCTTCCTACTTATTTTAAAACTTTTCAAGGCTTGCCTCATGACATGCAAAAGTTTATTGCGATAAATTACGAATTTAATTGAATATATTATTGCATTTGTCATAAATTTTTTTCTGTAATATATTATTGACAGTCAATTTTATGGCCATATCGCTAACTTTTGACAGAAACATTCTTTTGAAAAAGTGAGAGTAATTTACTCTGTAGTTTTTAGTTTTTATATCTATCCACCTTTAAACTAATCTTCTCCTTGAGCCGAAAGAACTACAAGACCATCTTGCAGTATAACAGTGATATTGAACATGTCGACCATGAGATCCTAATTCGAGTGCTATAAAGATTTGGTAGAATTAAATTTATGCCTAGCCTAGTGCTTTTCTTGCGTAATCATCCAAATTAAAACCCTTTCTGTACACAGTTATAATGCTCCATAACAAGAGTTGTATGACAGGATAGTAGTACGCTCGCTCCCTATTTTCTAATAAAAAAAAGGAATGACGAATAATAAGAAATAAAGATATTTGACTAAATGCATTCTAATCACCATGGTCAAATTGATTTCATTTTCTTCGAAAAACATAATAATCTTTCCTCCTTTACGTGGTAGTTTTATGAAACCATATGGTTTTATCCATTAGCAAGGAGGGGAGTTGAAACCGAAAGGCCATTTACTATAGATATGAGGAAGGTTTTATTAGGTGACTTGTTTAACAATCAAATGATTTGTTGATTCGAATTCTAACAATATTCGTAACGACAACTCTTTGTCATTGGTTTGAACGGCAGAGATTGGGCGAAGAAATGAACAAAGATATGATCGCGTAGGGCACTGAAGTTTCTTTTGGCATTTTTCTTTCGCGTAGTCCGCCTAAGATGACTTCTTTTGGGGCTTTTTTTTTTTTTTTTCAAAAAAAAATATATGAGAGGTATCCACAGTCTTGTTTAAAAGGATTAACCCAAATTTAAGAACGCTTTAACAGCAAATAAAATTCACGGCTTTTAGTATAATAATAAACGATCTTTTTATCACTAGACCACAACGTTGAATAATTATCGTATTCTATCTTAATTTTAATAAAACTAAATTCATTGCATAAGAACGGCGAAAGGTTTTATGAGGTACAAGAACCCTTTTTTGGCAAACAAAGATCTAATTGCAAAGGATATGATTAAGTAATTTCGATGTACAAAGAGAACATCATTAGTTCTTTATATAGCGAAAATCAGAAAACAAAGATTTGTGCATATATGCATTATATTTTGGAGGGCACTTTGTTTTAATAGAAGATAACCAAGTTCAGTAATACTTAAAAAAAAAAAAAATCCTAAGATATCTATTTTCAGTTTTATTATGCAGAGGCAATCAATTTGATCCCAATCAAAAGGGATTAAGCGTAGGATATTTGACCATCGGAAAATTTAAAAAGGGAATGATCCACCGAGAAGCTGGAGATGCAGGGGATCGAACCCTGTACCTCTCGCATGCAAAGCGAGCGCTCTACCATTTGAGCTACATCCCCATAACAATAGTTGTTTACAATCAACTTTAATATTCAATTATTTTACGCCCCACAAAATGATTATTTATTTTACCCTTACATTTTTGGGCTAAGTAAAACTAATAGACTTTATTAACAAACTAATTGATATGCATTTCTGGATCTGCCCCTATTTAGAATTGTGGAACAAATATTGACAGGTTCAAGAGTTTTTTTTCGTTTGTTTTGGTTCCTAAATCCTTGTCTAAGAGGTTCAAAGTGGACAACATAATTCCAATGCCAAAGGCATTCGATTCAAAGACATCATAAGCAATAGCAAAATGGCTTTTATCTCTTGTCCCCTATTTTTCTCATATGACAGTTACTGATTAGGACACATTGCCTGTCCAGCTCTTATCACACATGCTTGAGCTTACAAAAGAAGCATCCAAAATTGGACACCCATGTTCATTATATATATATATATATGTTTACACGCCACCAGAGCCAGAAATTAAGAGGACAAGGCACGAGCTTTATTAACAGCCATGACATTCAAAATGTGTGACATGACCCAACTGCCATATTGAAACAATTCCCCTTGCATTTAACTTAATTCTGTATACATATATATTATATATATATATATATATATATATATATATATATATATATATATATATATAATATATATATATATATATGAATGATTGATGTGGGAAGCATTATCTGCAAAAAATTGTTGAATGCCGTTCGACAAGAAAATAAGCATGCAGATATAAGATATTGGCAGCAAGAAAGAAAAGGCTATATTTTCGTAGCAGGAAAAATATTTGGCTGGTGCACATACTACTACAATGACAATCTCCTGTATGGTAGCACCCGTTGGAATCAGGTGTTGAGTTAACAAACTAACAAAGTCCCACATTGGAAAATAAAGGGAGGAGCCAGCAACATATAATTGTAAAAAAAAAAAAAAAAAAAAACTAGTAATCACAAGGTTTTCAGTTAAAGAAATGGTATTAAAGTGCACGAAATGTTGCTTGCTCAGCCTCTCTAATGATGATGGACTATCTTCCCAGTGCTTTTGATCTTCTTTATCTCGTTTTTCGGTTTCCTGGGCACTTTCGGCTTCAACCCACTCCAAGGTCCCTCAGACAATATATTCAACTCAGGACATTCCCTCACAATAACTTTTTCCAGGGAGGGGGAAGCTGGATATCTGAATACCTGAGCAAAAGCATGCAAGGCTTGGCAAACAATAAAGCTCTACGCACTTCAATTTGCTGAAAACAATATTATTCACAGCTGCCTCACCCTCCTCCTCCTCCGCCGCTGCTACTATCTCTCTCATCTTTTGACATTCACCAACTTTCATGCTTACGAGTTGTGCCAGGCTTTTAGCTGTCGAGGACATTGCCAGACTTGTCAATCCATCACAATTTGATATCTCCAGAGTAGTCAAGTGTTCAAATGAAATTGAGGATGGTACTAGATATCTCAAGCTGCCACAGTGTGATACATGTAGAGTTGCCAAATTTTGAAAAATCAGGCCTGGAGGCGATCCTTTCTTCCACAGGTACGCTAGCTCAGGCATTTTAGAGAGCTTAACTTCTCTTAAACGTGAAGGGATCTTGTGAAAGAACTCTGCTAGACCCTCCCCGTGCCAAATCTCCTTCATGGTGTCATTCTCCTCCAATATCAGTTCCTCCAAGTTATGGAATGTGTCCTGCAAAAACCATGGCAAGGATTAAACCAAGGTAAAATGTCATTTGTGTATTCATTCTCCGCAGACCATCAAAAGTGGAAGAGATTGGAATAAAAAGCTGGAGAAATCTTAAGCTTGAATATATCCCAGAACTAGGAAAGCCAGAGAAAAAGTACTTTTTTTGTGTGTGTGTGTAGGAGGAAGGAAAGGAAGTTCTAAGAGAGTCAAAACAAATGCTAAAATATAATGCCATGCAACTATTTTCTATGAACTGATGCATCAGAAAGCTGTGCCAATTCTTAAATAATTTTTGTATAAGCAGTAATTATCGCACTAACACAAATCAACTCAAAACCTTAGGAGATTGAGTTATGGTTCGCAGTCACTTATATAACACTATAATCCTCATCCTTCACACTTGATATTCAACAGTCTTGTCCAAATATGACTCACGTCCCACCCAGAAAAGGAAAGACGGAGTGAAAAATTAATACATCCTATGTGACGTATGATTGGTTAAAATAATGATATGGATAGTCTTAAATTATCTCATGGTCATACCTTCTCTACCAAGAAAAGGGGTTGGTGCAGAATGTCAGCTTGGCCTGCCTCTTGCAGTTCCTGGAAACTCTCATAATCTGAAGCGAGTAGCTCCACATTAGGACATCCATTCACCTCCAACCTTTTTAAAAATGGCCATTCTGAGGTATGCAAACCAGGGTAGAAATTCCTGAGTTCTGGCAGAACTTGAAGTCGCAAGTTGATCACCCGAGGAAACACAAACCTTGCTTTAACTTCTAATGCTTCTTCTACAGCAACAATACTCTCAACTGAACAGGATTCTATTACCAGTTCTTTGAGTTCCAAGAGATCTCTGGCCACAAATGCTGGAAAAAGGCTTTTCAGGCTGGGACAATGGAGAGCTGTTACTGTTTGTAGACTTCCAAAGATGAACATTTCCTCTAGATCCTTACTCCATACACACTTCAGTTTTGGCAGATGAGATAAATACAGACTTTTTAATCGAGTAGCAATGGCAGCATGTGTTGCTGCAACACTAAGGAACTGAACATCAAATATCTCTTGTAATGAATCACAGTCAATTACTATCATTGACTCCAGTTTGCGTAATATTCTCAATGTGTTAGATGAAAATATAGCCCGTAGTTTCCTGCAATGCTTAACTTTCAGTGTTTTTAATTCGCAAAAGGAATCACTGGTGAGTTGCTCATTCCACAGCATCTCCTTGCTATGCAAATGCGAGATTTTTATTACTTTCAAGCTGGGGAATACAACCTGTTGAAATCACTCCATTTCATTAAACGGTTTGCTTTTTAATGAGATTCAAAAGAAGCACTGTAAGAACAAAACATAATAACAACAATAACAATAGCACAGAATGCACAAAAAAGATAATAAGCATACCTTTTTGGCGAAGAGAGGTTTCGTGGCAGTATTAAGGTTCCCCTCTTGCTTCATTTCTTCTGGTTCCTTGATGAGTCTTATTTCTATGCTTGCAGGAGTGAAAATAAATTCCTCTAATTGAGGGCAACATTTTATGTACAATCCGTTCAAGGAAGGAAATTCTACAGAGTTTCCCCAACAGAATCTTTTGAGATTTGGAAGGTCTTTCAGGCTCAGGAATTCTAGCTCGGGAAAGAGCAGCGTGCCTATCCTTTCTTCCCCTACCAAGGGAAATACATCTTCAATGAAGTTGCAATTGTGTACCTCAAGGCGTTTGAGCTTAACAAGACTTGTAGAAGTAGAGGCAGATAAGAGATATGTTAAATTATGGCAGTCCTTGACACTCATGACTGTCAGATTCTGAAAGCTACTCATTACTGGCACTGGAGAACTTGTTAGATGTTGATCATGCCATATCTTTTGGAAGCTTAATGAGCCCAGCTTCAAGACCTCCAAGTTAGGGAAAGCAATCTGCAAATATGATTTTTGTTTCTATAAAAACTTTCAAATCAATAGTTTAACTAATCTAATACAAATAGAAAACCATTATTCATGGATAAGTTTTCCCAAAATCAAATTGTAATTGAATAACGAATTTAACCTCATGAGTGCAGGAAACCAGAAAACTTGTTGAGTCCCAGATTATTTCTAGCTAATGATGCAATAATGGTAAACAATGTTGCCTAACTTAGTCCATGCCAATGACATCTGCCTAACTAATTTTGCGGTAGAATTCATCAATCCATTTAGAAATAAATAAAGACAAGTTCCAACAGATACGGAGCACTGACAATGAAAAAGGAAAAACAATGACAGTAAACAGCCAAATGATAATTATCTGAAACCAAAGTTGCGAAACGCACCTTTTTATTAAAAAGTGGTGTTGCAGTAGAAAGTCCATCCCTCAAAACAAATCGTCTAGAACCCTCATCATCTGTCAGTAGCTTCTCTCCAGACTGAAATAGAGAGACATTCTTCACTGTGGAGCAGAAACTCGTGAGTTTTGGTAGACATTCTAGTTCTAATGAGCGTAGACTAGAGAGATTGGTCTCAGCATCATCATCGGTAGTGTTGTCCCCATCACCCACGAAAATCTCTTCCAATATGTTGCATTCGTTTACTTTCATCTCTTGGAGTTGCAGAAGGCATCCAATCATGGAGAAAGAAAACAGGTTCTCTAATTTGTCGCACTTTTCTACTTTGACAACTCGTAGTTTAAGGAAAGATTCTGTTGTCAGCTTGCCATGGCATATCCTTTCTAAATTAACCAAATTGTGAAGAAACAATGTCTCCAACATAGGAAATGCGTGTTGAGGATTCTTCTCCTTCGAATCAGCAAGATATTGAATCTCATTACTGTTTTGGATCCGAAGATGCTTCAATCTAGGAAAACCTTCACCATCTAATTCATAAAGGATGTTCTTCAAATCCTTCAAGCCATCCAAATATAGATCTTCAGCTATCCTCAAAAGCCTGATAACTCCATCTTCTAAGTGATTACTTGAAACAAGCTTCAATGCTCTTGATGCCTCACAGTCCCCAGACCAATCCCAGACATTGCCAATAAGTATTCTGAACCTTGTCAATCTCTCACAAGGGAAGCAATCTGGCAGAATAATGTCATTTGGAATATGCATGTCCAAGTAGACCAAGTGAGCCAAATGCTCCAACTCAGTGACGCTAGCATTCCTTCTCTGAGTGTTGGACGGATCAACTTCCCATCCATGGAAGCTGTTTGCCATATATAGCTCTTCTAATTGGGACAAACTCGAGATGACATTGGGCGGTATGACCTCAAGTTTCGTACAGTTGCTCAAGTCCAGGACTTTCAGCCGTGTCAAATTCCTCAAATCCAGTGGCAACTGTTTAAAGTCAGACCCAGCAAAGCTCAGGATGATTAATTTCCTCAACTCTCCAACAATGGCTATATCTCGTAGCATGCATTGATTAAGACACAATGTCCGGACATTTGCTAGGAAACTCAATGATGAAGGCAGTGCTGGAAGATGCATATTTGTCATGTGTAAAACTTTGAGTGCTCCAAGTACTTTGAAAAATCTGTTCGGGATTTTAAAAGAAGGATCCATATGCCCCATGTAGAAGAACCTAAGCTTCGGACTATCCAACAGATCAGGTAGCTCTTCGATAGAACCATTCTGTAAAGAGATGGCAGTGCACTCTTTCAGCAAATCCTCATCTGGCCACTCTGCAAGCTTGGCTTCATTCCTCACAACAAATACTTGTTGTTCCCTGGATGCAATTGATAGGGCAACATCACGGACGATATCATGTATGCTGAAAGAGTCGCATGTACTACCATCTATCAACAAGCAAGAAGCCTTTAGGCTACGGACCAGCGAGTTAACTCTGTCGCGTGCTTCTTCAGTTGTATAAACACCTTGGAATACGTTCAAACCCATGCCATACCTCAACAAGTCCTTGATGGAAGCATCATAATTCATCAGACCACAGAGCAAAAATGTTGACTTAATTTCCTCACTTTCCAACTGATGGTAACTCAGTTCCAGAGTGGAATATATCGATGCCTGCATTCCTCTGACATTTCTTGAGTTAGGCCTTTGAAGTTGTCGCAAGCCATTCTTCCACTCATAGGAATTTTGGTTTCTTAATCCCCTGGCAACAGTTACAATTGCAATTGGCAAGCCAGCACATTTTTTAGTTAACTCAGAGGCAGTAAGTTGCAAACCAGGTTCTTCAACAGAATCACCTGCCACCTCCTTGAAAAGCTCCCACGCCTCGTCATCTGGCAACACTCCTACACAAAAATTTTCTTGTGTATCCATCTCAGCAGATAGTACATCTAGACTTCTTGATGCCAGCAATATCTTACATCCTTTATGAGCATTTCCATAAGGAATTCCAATTGCCTTCAAATCAAGCTTTGACCAAACATCATCTAGAATCACAAGGATATTCTTCTCTTTCTTCAACCTCTCGCTCAGATGACCTGCTCTTCCAGCTAGACTTTCCTCATAAAATCTCAGGCCTAACGCATCTGCTATTTCCCCTTGAATCTTTTTCAAGTCTGGATTTTGAGTCACAGTTGCCATAACCACATCATCAAATAACTTATCTACCAATGTCTGTCTGGCAACTTCTTTCAGAAGCGTGGTCTTCCCCACGCCTCCCATTCCATACACCCCAACGATGCTCATGCCTTCATTTCTAAATGCAGCCATAAATTTCTTTGAAGTTGACATTCTTGATTCAAAAGGCTTGTAACCTTCAACAGGTGCAATCCATTTCCATCTCGGAGTGACAGAGTAGGAAACTCGATCAAATCTACCTTCTTCGTGAAGTCTGCCAATATGTCTCACCATCTTCATAGCCCTCTTGCTTGCTCGGAAGCGAAACTTGACATTAGGTAGTAGCCCACAGAAAAAGCTGCTCTCTCCATTTGCCCCCTCCCCAAAGAATCTTCCCGCCTCTTCAATGATCTCGTGTACACATTTTAACCACTTCCTGACATCAGATTCGACTTCCTCCCCGTTTCTTCTAGCATCATCAACCATATGCTGCACCCTCTCCCTCGCCAGCATCAAATTTTCAACTTCTACCTTAAGGCCCCAGATGTTGCGCTTATAGTAGAAAACATAAGAAACCACACTTCCAATGGGGCCGAGCAAGTACACAACAATCATTGGTCCAATGGGAGCAACCAAGTAATCAATCAAGTAGCCACCAATTATGCATGCTATGGATATTGCAATACCGGCCATTTTCTACTTATTTTTGGTTTCTTTTTTCTTTTCTTATAAATTGAAAGCAAAAGAGAATGACTAAAATAACAATTTGTGAAGGATTCTGACACTGATTAAAAGTACTTGAACTGCGACTCTACAGCAGAACAGAAACGACAATTTGCAAAAAATTCTGAAGGTCCTTTATGCTGTTGATCATCGTTGACTTTTTATCTAGTGGAAGGGTTCTTGGAAATTGATCTGCAGGAAAGAAAAATCATGCAACTCTAACATGGAAGCAAAATGTTTTTACCAAATCATGGCCAAATATTTAAACAAAGCCAAAATGCTCTGGACTCAAATTACAATTTCTTGAATCAGATGAGATTGGTGACATAGAACAAGCAAAACTAGATACCAATAAGAGAATCAATTCTTTTGGAGCTGAATAACAAATGGAGATGAACAAAGTTTGAGTTAACATAACATACCCCTTTGCTTGATTCAGATGAGGAAAGAACCAGCACATGGAAGTCAAAGACGAAAACTAACTAAAACGTCTGTTAGACTGAAAAAGCTAACAGGTTAATGGATCAAATGAGAAGAACGAAAATTTAAAAGATTAAACTTTTCCTGAGGTAACTCGCCCTCCCATCTACCAAAGAAGCAAGTTTGGATTCAACTCCCTTTGGCTAACACTGAAAAGCACAAATTTTTGTGAGATAGCACCGAATATTAAGGGAAAAAAAAATGTAATGAGGGCTTCTATCTGCAATGCATGCCAAAGGATGGTTGCTACTTGCTGGTCCTGGAAATTTGGAAGTATTGAGAGAAGGCAGCAGAAACTATAAAATTTCTGATGACAGTTACAGAATAAAAGGATTAATTTAAATTTGTTGAAGCAGTCTACTTTTCTTGAAACAATAGCCTTTTGCGGTTGGAAATCTGCATTGATACTTACAATGTAAGCAATAAAAGTCTAAACAATCATGATGTTATCAGCATTAAGTGACTCCACCACATAATGAGCATGGACAACGTCACAAACTGACATCGGACTACCCCAGAATCTGTATAGTGTCTGAAATCAACATAAAGAAAGCAATGTGCTACTACACATTTCTTTAATGTACTAGTTTCCCATATCTAGAACTAAAAACGACGTCTTAACGTACTAAATTTCTCACATTGTGAGGTTTAAAGAAAGGCTAAACGTATGCAATTTTACCATTATTTTTATAAATAAAAAATTAATCTAGCTCACTCTTGAGAATTAACACATATGGTGCAAGTTGCACATGACAATTTAAACAAATTGGAAGACTAGATGTTAAGATATGTTTTATGCATTTGTTGAATTTAAAAGTCTCAAGATACCTCAATAGTTAAAAACTTAAACGTTTATACTAGAAGTCTCAGTTCTAATCGTGAAAGAAGAATGTGAGATTTATGAGTATTGTGTAATTGACGGCGTGATGCCTGTTAATGGAAAAAAAAAAATTGATGTATTAACTATTTAACTTAATGTTATTAATTCACATGCCAAACATCCAAGAGTTTGCAATAAGAGATTAAATATTTGCTAAAGCCGTGCTTATTTCATAAGATTTAGATTGTTCTCGATCTACAGTCCAAAAGTGAAAATGTTATTATATATATATAATTTGTTCTGCAGATAGAATCGAGAAGAAGAACAAATTTTTGCATAAAATACCATCAAACTGAATAACCGACAGTTACCCTATAAACCTTGACTTTCCTTCACATAATAATCTTCTAAGGACATTGTAGACCTTGCTAGGAGACATAAATTCATTTAATCATATCTCACCTTGTACAGCAAAACTTGGTGATAAATGTGACCTACACGAGATAATAAAAAAACTCAAAACAACCGCTTGAGATCTATGTGAAATATTACAAGTCAAAATCCTATCAGAGTCAAACAATAGAGTTAAATTCATGGTTCACCGCATGGTGTGAGAAATATTATTATTGTTCAGTCACTTTGCATCTTCCTTGAATATAAAATTGTAATATTGTCTGACGAAATTATAAGTGTCATCCTACTTTTCTATTTTAAAAAAATAAGTGCACGCCAGGTATAAACAACACTTTAAGTAGTTGTTTTCCAAATGGAGAAAGTATTAAGCAAATAAGACAGCTGGACTGAAAGATAAAAAAATATATGTATTTGCCTTCACAAATGACGAAATGATGCTCAACCAACGATTGTGCTGCCCCGGCCGGTGGCTGAAGCGTACTGGTTGTAAAATTTATGGGCGTGGACGGCTGGTCCAACTCATGACTTCCTTATTAGGCCCCCATATCAAATTTACTTTCTGCTGTTTAACATTTGAGAAGTGAATATTTTATTCGAAGGTCTTCGTCCATTATTTTTTTTGTACTGCTATATGAATATATATTTTTTGTCATATAATTCAGTTATACTGTAATAACATTTATACCTTTTGTAATAATATATTTATATTTTACACAAAAAAAATAAAATATAAATTTTTATTATAAAAAATATGATTATTATTATAAAACTTAAGGAATCAGATACCACCCAGAAACGTCACCCTTACTACCGGGCTGGAAACTTAGCTTTTACTTGCGAGAGTTGATTCTTTGCAAGTGGGATGTATTTGGGGTAAAATGTAGAATATGTGGGTGTTTGGTAAAGCATTGAATACAAAAATTAAAGTGGTGGCTGGCTCCCCAGTAATGGGGGGAAGGGAACCTATCCAAAACTGCAGGAAGTGGCTATCGTGCAGCTGACTTCTCTTTTTTTTTTTTTTTTTTTTTTTTTTTAGTACAATTACATTTTTATTTTTACCTTTCCTTTTTTATTATTACTTTTGAAGTGCAAAATTAGTATTAAATATATATTATTGTTTTCTCTTAATTTTGCATTAATTCCCAAATATAATATCTTTAACTTTCTTTTCTCACATTACACATTTTCAAACACAAAAATAATGAAATACTTTCTTTCCCTCTAATATTTGTTCGTCACACTTCTATTCCTCCAACGTTACTCTTCCCCTCATGTTTTTCTCCCAAACAAAGGGTTGATTAAAAGAATAGACTTTGGTAAAATCCAGAAACATTATAGTGACAAGTGAAAATAAATACTTCTGATGGCTTAGTTGTATCTGCAGAGCAGTCGATTGTTCACATGAAATTGAGGAAGCTTCTAGACATTTCAAGCTGCCACAGTGTGACGATGCATATGGAGTTTGCAGATTTTGAAAATCAGGCCTGGGGGCAAGCCTTGCTTCTACAAGTGTGCCAGCTTAAATAATTTAGACAGCTTGAATTGTCTTAAACAAACAAATGCCTAATATTGTTCACCTGACAAGGGCTTTTGTCTAGGAAAAGGATACTTTTTCTTTTGCCTGACATTTGATGGGCCTCTATCCATTTGCGTGTAATTGGGCGTCCATGTTAGTAGATTAGATACATTCTAAGTGATTGAAATAGTAGCTGTCATGAGATTTGAATCTTAAATTTTGTCGACATAATTTACTCTCTGTTATTACTGTTATAGTAGTTCTGATGGACTAAAAAAAAATATTAACATGTACCGAATGTACTCACACATGTTTTTTTTAATCAGGTTCCTTAATTTCATCTAACATATGTTTTTTTTTTTTTGTTAAAAAAGTTTACAAGGAGGATAAGACCTAGAATTAGATTAATACATAGGAAAACAAACCCAAATATCATCCTCGGCAAGAAAATTCTGCAGACTGGTGAGGCCCAAATCTTGAGTAAGAGTAAAGGATACAAACAAATCAACAGCTCGATTTTCTTCTTGATAAGGATGAACTAGCTGAATGGACCAATCCCTCTATGAGAACTCCCTACAGAAACGAATAAGAGGAGCCTCTAGATGAGTAGACAGCGTGCCTCGTGACATGGCATGGTGAACTGTCCCAATAATCACACATATTGTTTAACCATTGAGACACTTCTTTCTAATTCTACAAGTAATGTTCATCGAGCAATTCAAACCCGGAAAAATGGGACTTGAGCTTTAGCTTATATTAAAGCAAATATATTGCAGCTATGTAAGGATGAAATTACAATTGATTTATACTAATAAGTTCAGGGGCCATGAATCTTGTAAATGGCAAGGAAAAAGTTAGGGAGACAGGTTAGGAGACAGAAGAGGGAACAAGATAAAATGATGATGTAAGTCTTGTGCAAATCTTATGTTTTTTTTTTTTGTTTGAAAAACTTATAATGTGTATATAGCTAAGATGTATATAAAAAAATATGATAAAATGTGCATATAAGTATTAAAAAAGTTATTTGCACATTTTAATTGTCTATGTGCACATACAACTTGTTTGTTTGCATAGTAGGAGTTTTTTTGAGGAAAAAAAAAACAGAGGTAAGACGCACGCCAAGTCCACATCCCCTAAACCGGTCTATTTCTTATGAAAAAAAGTTAGTATCTTGAGTGAATTTATTTTAAATTTTATTTTAGTTGAAATTGTAATTAATATTTTTTAAATAGAAATTAATATTTTTAAAATATTTATTATTTTTATAATTTAAAAATGTTCATTTTCATTTCAAAAATATCAGTCACAATTTCAACCATGACACAGATCGAGATAAAAACGTCTGGAACATGTAGTTGTGATCAAGAAACAAGTTGATTCTGTCTTGTCCTGTGGTTCTATAGCTCGATCCAAATGAAAAAGTAATACATTTGATTCTGTCTTGTCCCCTCAACTCCGATACAGACACACACCAACCGTCCAACACCCAAATGGCTGTCCAAGCCAGCTGAGTTTCAATCTAATTTTCTGCATCTCACTCCGTGTGTTTCTCTGTGCTTTTGGTCAGACATCCTGCTCGATCAGATAAATCATGGATCGGTTTGGGTTGGAATCTCTATCCCCTACTGATAGAGAGGAAATACTTTTCAGGAAGGAGGGCGTGCTCTGGAGATGCTGGGTCTGCAACCTACCAGCAGTAGACAGTGCTGGGTTCACTGCTCGCAGGCGCAGTGGCAGAGGCTCCTTCTTCGACCAGCACAAGTCATGTTTTGACCTCCCCACCACGATCGCAAACCACCCTCTCCATCCTGATCACCCTCTAAATCTCTCTCCCACTCCTGAACCAGCTGCTGCAGCTGAGAACTCTGCCAACAAAAAGCCCCTCATCAGATGTAGCCAATGCCGCGACGTTTGCGGCCTGTCCGCTTACGTTTGTGTCAGCTGTGATTTCACCCTGGACGTCAAATGCGCTTCTCTAACCGAAGCTCAGTGTGAGAGAGTCCAAAACAGGGAGGTAAAAATCAATCTTCTTCACTTCACACACTACGACCATGTTTTGTCACTCTGCAATTGGAGGCAGGAATTTGGACTTTCTTGCAGTGCTTGTAATGGGAAACTGTCCGATGGTTCATTAGCTTATTGTTGCATGAAGTGTTCCGATGATGAGTTCATAATTCACGAATCATGCGCCAAATTTCCGACAACGATCCTCCACCCTTACCATGAACACCCACTTTCTGTTCCGACAAAACATTCCTACAAACCATACACATCATGTTATGCCTGTCGCGGAGAAATTTATGGGCTACCCTATCAATGTACTACTACTACATGCCGTTTCAAGCTCCATCTCAGATGCGCTAACCGCCCTGTAGAAGCCATCAAATTGGCTAATCTGCACGAACATGATCTTTTTTACTTTAAGGCAGATCATCTTGGCCGATCTTTTCGATGCAACGTTTGCCATGGCTACTGCAGAGGCTCCGTCTACAGCTGTGTTAAATGTTATTTCTGCGTAGAATCTGATTGTGTTCCAGTCCCGGCGACTACCAAACACGACCACATGCATTCTCTTACCTATGTTGAACCAGTTGCTGCAGATTACGATTCCAAGCAAGAGTTTTATTGTTTTGCTTGCGAGACAGAAAGGGATCCAAGGTTGCCTTTCTACAATTGTGACAAATGCCCTTATACTGCACATATTAGTTGCATACTTGCCGAGGTAATTAGCTTCCTTCCGCCTAGCAGACAGATTAAGCATTATGCTACAACAATTGGTGCACCTCCCTCTAATTATTTGTTCATCACGAGAGTCTGGAGAAAAATCAAATGGTCATATCCTGTAACTAGCTTAAATATGTGAAAGGTTATTGGAGTTTATTAGCAACAGTCTATCTTTTACCTTATTTTTTATGATTATTAATTAAAAATTAACATATAATACTTTTTAAAAATAACCGATTGTAAAAAAAAAATAAAAAACGACTGTCATTAACAAAATCTAAGGTCACAATAGTATACTTTTCCGCTATACTAAGATTTACCCTGTAACCGTAACAAAGTAATCGAATTTTTTATCTACAAATAACTGCTCTGCATGTTTATGCCTCTGCAACTTACATTTGTGGCTTGAATTTTTGTCAACAGGACAGGACATACTGTGATGGAATGTTTGACAAAGTAGAACAGCGAAAGAGTGCCGAGGAAGCCATTGCCCTTTCAGACATAGATTCGAAACTCTCCCGTCTGGCTTTGAGGATTGAGAAAGAGAAAACAGAGACAGAGGCAATGAAAGCCAAATTAAAGATTTTAATGACCTTGTTGAAGCAATCAGAAGAAAGCAAAGACACTTAGATGTTTATGCACTACGTGCCTTCTTATTTTGACATTAAGATTCCGGCTATGTATCATATTTTTTCCTTATATGTATATATATATGTATGTATGTATTTATTAATGCCCATATCTATCAAGGTTTATTTACTTATGGTCCAGAATGCTTCAAATTGACCGTATCTATAGAATGAAGCCTAGCCTGTATTGTGTGTTACGTTAAGTTTTTTCACTTATGAAAATTTATATCGGTTCAATAGCAAGTAATTAGATCAAATCATTTTTTTTTTTTTAGCACAGCCCAAGTATAATCTAGTTGGTTAGAGGCTCGTGTCTCCGACTCTCAAGTTTAATATTCGAACCTCAGACTTAACTCACCTTCCCCTTCCTTTACCGCTGTGTTACTAGTTTCGATAGATCAAATCATAATTCTAGTGTTTTACACCGATACTGTAGCCATCATTGTCAGAATTATGAATTAATCAACAACTGATGCGTGTTTTAGTTGATTTATTATTCTAAAATAATTAGTAATGAAAATTCAGCTGACTAATTAAAAAAAATTCGCTAGTAGTTTGTGTCTGCTAGAATAGTTGGTGAAATATGTTGATACTGTTTGGAAAGATTTGGATTTAGAAATCGTTCCAAACTTATATTTGAGTTACTTGATCGTTCATAGATTCATAGATTTTTCCAACTTGAGAGAAAAATGACATGCGATCTATAAGATATTGGACTTCTTGTGTATTAAGGAGTACCATATCATACCATAATAAACTAAAATTATATGTCATTGCAAAAGAATATAACGCATGAAGAAGTCGATACTTTCAAGTTACTTGAGTCAAGTTTACAAAAACAAAAAGAAGAATAATATTTGTTATGATACAAAAGCACAATGGGTACTAATTATCATCTTCAACATTATTTTTGAGGACGGAGAATCTTTTTCAGATAAATAATGAGATTGTTAGCCCGACACTCAATACTGCAACCCTTCACATAAAATATTTCATGTAATGCACTTTAGAAAAATCGAATCAGAAACCATTTGCCTGATTAGTACAATCTCACCCTTACCAATTTTCAATTTAATTGTAAGCAGTGATTTGCGTGGTGTCATATTCCCATGCCTATTGCCTATTGCAGATTAAGTGTCATATATTTACATATATTATCCTTTTATTTATATGTCAAAGTCATTTTTGAACCTAGATAATATTACTAATGCATCTCTATTGGCCTCCGAATAAAAAATTTCTGGCCTCCCCGTTGCATATAGTTCAAAAGTAACGTCAATATCGATCTCTCTCTATTATACAAATAAACCTCTCTCCTGGTTATTGTACGTTTATATATGATATCTTGTAAACACCAGGTCATCCATGCATGTTACCAGTATGCACCGCCACCATTACAGCCCTTCACCACATAATGCTCTACGATAATGTTGATTGTGCGGATGCATGACCAGTTCAACCACCTCCTTTTTATAATACCAGAATTTATTCGACGTTTTATGAGAACTTGAAAAAGCTGGTGCATCTCAAAAAAGAAAAAAAAAAAAAAAAGGTTGGTGGTATGAACCCTCGATATCTTCCTTAGGGTTTTGATCTTGTGTCAAATTAACTGCCTACTTTTTTGAATATGGAATCACCGAAATATAAGGATACCAACCAATCAATTTGCAAACTTTTGAATGTTGGCTACACTTATTATTAATAAGAAATTTGTTATGTACAGTCACTTTTTACCTTCTCTTTTACAGACACCAATCACAAATCAACATATCAATACTTTTCAAAAACATTTCTGTAATATTTTTGATATTCAACTTTTTGACAACTAATCAACACCTGACACGTAAATAACAACTGTAAAAGAAAAAATAAAAGTGACTATTGCTAGTATTTCTCTTATTAATAATGGTAATGTGTAAAACCGGATGCCTAGCTGAGCTAATTTATGAATCTTGTGCTAAAGAGAGAGGCAGAGGTTGCCTTCTCTTCCTAGTATGACATTGTCCTCCAGTAAATTCAAAAAAAAAAAAAAAAAGTCATGTGTGGACTGTGGACTTTAACATAGTTCAAAAGTAACTTCAATATCGATCTTTCTCTGTTATTTAAAAAAACCTTTCCTGATTATTATAAGTTTATATATATATATATATATATATGTGATATCTTGTAAACAAAAGGTCATCCGTGCATGTTATGAGTATGCACCGCCACCATTACAGCATTTCACCACAGAATGCTCTTCGATAATGTTAATTGTGCGGATGCATGGATAGTTCAACCACCTCCGTTTTTTTTTTTTTTTACTGGAACTTATTCTTAGTTTTGTGAGAATTTAAAAGAGTTGGTGGAATGAACCCTTAATAATTTCCTTAGAGTTTCGATCTTTTTGTCAAATTAGCTAATTATTTTTCCTTTTTTTTCCTAAGTGGCCGGCTATATATATATATACATGTTTCCCTTCAATTTATTTTTTAAAAGACAGATGTTAAAATAATTTTTGTGGTTACACAATAATACTACGGTATACAACAAAAGTTACCAATCCATCTCAAACCCAATAACTGGCTTAAGTGTACCACAAAGTCTTATCAAAAAAATCATTGATAACAAACAATATCCCGTCTAGGTACGGCAGACTGTTATAAAATTAAAAATTTAAAATTAAAAAACAATATTATTATTATTTTATTTCTCGATTTGAGTGCCAAGCTAGAAGCACGGTGTCCAAAATTTTCACTCTTTTTTTTTTAAGATCGCTGATACCAGCACCCGTTTTTTCAATGAGCCTCGTTACGTTTCTAAAACCATTTTTATTTGAAATTTATCCAATTATAATAAGATTTTGATTTTTTTAATGATTGTGATATTTTTTATAATAAAAAATATCTTTTTTATTATAAAAAATATTAAAAAAATTATAAAAAAATTAAGATTTTATTACAATCAAACAAAATTTCAAACAAAAAATTTCTACTCTTTTTTTTTTTTCCTTTTTAAATATGGAATCACCTCAATCCAGGGACACCAACCAATCAATTTCCAAGCTTGCGAATCTTGGCTCCACTTATTATTCATTAACAATAGTCATATGCGGACTATGTGCCAAAAAAATGGTCATGTGTGGACTTTAACATAAAGACAAATCTAATTATTATTCTATTCTATGGCACCATTTTTTTATCCTCAATAATGAGGGCTTATCTTCGATAAAAAAAAAGTTAGGCTTTATCTTGCATACATAATAAAAAAATAGGTTGCCATCAATGTTTCGAAACTTCGAACGCATGAGACTTGTTTTTCTTTGTTTTTTTTTTTATGTAAGAGAAGAACCCAGATTGAAACTTACTTTTCTTTTTTTAAATTAAGTACAAATTTTTGTGTAAATTGATCATTTTACACTGTTTACATATGTATATTTTTTTAACCTCAACATTGTATTGTTCACAACTATCCGACATCTTAATAAAGCATAATGTTACATGATCGATGAAAAATACAGAATCATATATTTCCGAAAGAGTAGATTATGTAATTCAAGCGGAATTTAATGCTTGACCAAGTTCATTAGTTACTTTCCGATTTCTCAAATTTAAGTCAATAACAGAAAAAAAAAAAAAAAAGGAAAAAGTTTGGGATCTATACACTAGTAGCCATATTTGATATACATTTTGTGACCAAGGTTGTCAGAACCGGACCGGTCATCGAATCGGAAACATTAGTGGGTCAAGGTTAACACGGTAGTGAACCGGTATTTAATATATATATGGTCTAAAAGTATTATAAAAAATAATTTATAAATAATGATAAATATTAATTTTTCTAATTTTAAGGATGAAATTGAAATTTTTAATAAATTAGGACTAAATTGAACTTTTAAATTAAAGTTAATGCTTAAATTATAATTTAAATAACATTTGGGGTCAAATTGTAATTTATGAATTTTTTAATTTTATTGAATCGGTCCGGTTTTCGCCGGTTTTTACCGGTTTTGACCAGTTTTTGACCGATTTTTTCCAGTTTTGACCGGTTCGAGTCACCCTTCAAAATTTACCAAAACCGGCCCGGACCACCGGCCGGTCCCCGGTTCAACCGGTCCGACCGACCGGTCCGGTCCGGTTCTGACAACAGTGATTGTGACAGCCTTATTCATTTCTGCAACAAACTTGATAAAATATGATATAAGAAATTAACACGTTATTTTTTGTTACAAACACTATAAGACTTGTCGCAAAAATAAACAAGTTCGTCACAATAAGGATACCAAGTATAGCTACCAATGTATGAATCCCAAACTGAACTAAAAAAAAAAAAAAAGCCTAAATAAGGTCAATATTGTTTAAATAAAAAAAGCTCTCAAATTTTTTTTGAGTTGAATTTAAATCACACCATCCATTTCTTTTCTGGTATTAGAACCAGAAAAAAAGTAGTCTAGCCGTTTGTTGGCTGCTCCTTTATGCCAAGTTTTGGGCCCGTCGCACAAGCATCTTGTGACGTTCACTTTCCAGTTCCTTCCACATGTCTTCTAGTCTTGCTAAATCAACTTCTGTTGCCTCTAATTTCGCTGTTTCTTCCTCAATCCATTCCTTTAGCTTTGAGGAATCTTTCATCCGGTCCTCTGAGAAAGCGTCTTTGATTTCCTCAAGCATCGAAGCTTCAAAAGTCGTTGGCTTCAGCAATAAATAAAATAAAATTTAAAAAGTGGTTGGCTTTAGCATTGAATTAAGAAGATAAAAAGGGATGGTTGATATTTGATAAGTGAAAAATATAAAAATGATTAAAAAAACACAAGAAAAAAAAAAATGAAATGACAGAATAAATCGGAGCACATCACTCATTTTGCAGGCCATGTACTCATTTTACAGGCGGAACCCACCCCTATGGCCAGCCTATGCCATTTCTCAATTTTATTCAGAATCTCATTGTCTGGATACAAAAAAATTAAATATAAATTAATGCACATACTAATTATTTAAACTTGAATTATTAACTATATTAGATCAATTATTCAAACAATAATTAAGATTTAAATAAGGTATTTATTGATTATACTTCTTTTTTGAGTAGGTAAAATTCACTCATAATTTTTTTTTTTACTTAAAATAAAATTAACTTATTGTATAGTGTAAAATTATGATTAAATTATATTTATTAAAAATTATGAGTTAAATTAAAATTTCTCTTTAAAAAATAATAAGTCCGTATTATCCATTAGAGTATTTAACTTTTCCAATAGCTCCCCTTAATTAGTAAGTAAATAATATTTTAATAGTTAACGTATAAATTTATTATTTTAAAAATTTTAAGTTTTAATTCGTATATCTACCTCATGCATATCTACCTCATGTCTGGCCTGCTAATGCACAAAACCAAAAACAAGTGACCACATAAGCAGTAGCCATCAGTCATCAGATACGAAGCCAAACATAAGGAATACATTCTCGGACAGGGGCTTAGTCTTGATTAAGCGATAGTACAGTTAGAGAAAACAAATTAAAGTATGGAATAACGTACCTCGGACTCGGAGAGCACACAACCGATATGTGCATCATACCGGCATAGCGCACAATTGTAGTAAGGAAAGTTTGGATTCCTCTCTGTCTCGCAGCAGTGGCAATAACACTCCTTCTGTGTACCATCAACATCATCAACAGCTGGTTCCACATAGGTGAGTGTATGGATGTGGTCGTGTTTAATTTGTTGTGGAACCGGAACACACTCGGAATGCAAATTGAAGTTACACCCATACTCAACGCAACGGTAGACGGAGCCTCTGCGGCTGTCATCGCAAACTTTGCAGAAAAACAAACTATCTTCTAGCTGAGACGTATTGAAATAGAAAAGATTGTGGACATGGCGGTTGAGCTTCAAAGGGGTTGTCAAGTATTCAGCGCATCTATAATGGAGCCTGAAGCTGCACCCCAGTTGTCTACACCCATAAAACAAGCAACCTGACGACATTTTACAGGCGTTGCAGTGAATCAGATAGAACCTATTATCGACAGAAACAGAAAGAGGGTGTCGATGGTAGGGGTGTTGAATTACTTCTGGCAATTTTGAACAGGATATGTGAAGGAAGAAGAATCTGCAGTCCCTGTCCATGCATCGGTAGGCCGGACCGGAATCCGGTAGGTGACAGACCGCACACTCCAATGAGATTTCCTCCCTGTGATTGAAGATGGACAATTGATGTTCGTGGAAGGAAAGGAAGATGTTGTTTTTTATTTGGCCTTGTTTTAGCTCTTGGCACTGGTCATCCGTCAAAGAAGCACAATTCGTGTCAAGATTGAACTTGCAGTCGCTGCAGTGGTAAACGAAGCCAAAAGTTACGTTTCCGCAGCCGTCGCACCTGGCCGGAGAGTCGCCGTCGTCGGCTGGAGGATCTGAGAGGAGAGTGAGAGAGTGATGATTGTGAAAAGGGTGGACTTTCTCGGTGGGCAACTCGGCGCAGGATTTGTGCAAGTCGAAGTTGCAAGTTTGACAAGAATAGAATGGACCCAACATTGGTAGGCTGCACGCCTTGCAAACGCTACCCTCTTTACCATACTTCGAATATTTCGATTCTAGAGCATGATCATGGCTGAAATGTTGAAAAGTCATGTCTGAGAGAGAGAGAGAGAGAGAGTAAATGATAGGAAATGAATGAAAGAGAATAATGAAAAACAAAAAAAAAAGGAAAATGTTAATCGGAGGGGTTAAGTGGAAGGGTTCGGGGAGAGAGAGAAAGCGGAAGAGGGTAGGGAGGGAGTCCCGTGCGACTCATAATGGGTCCCTTTTTTTTTTTTTTTTTTTGACAAAAAATGTGGTATAGGTATAATACAATTAAGGTTATTGTTTAACTGATTTAAAAATAGAGAATTCTTAAATATTATGTATATATAGATTAAGATTAATGTGTAATAGATTTAGATAAAAAAAAAATGACAAAATTGTCATATTAGTCTTTATCCAATAAATTATCTATCCGTGTAACACTACTAAAAAATCATATAAATAGGTGGATTGTTTTTTTATTTTTGTCAAAAAAAAAAAAAAAACAACGTGGACTCTACGTCACCTAACTTGTCATAATTCATGCTTCAATGGTGAAATGTTGGACAATTCATTGGTATATTGGCATAATCAATAAGGAGTTCAAAAGTGCTTGGTTTCAATAAAATAAAAAATAATAATTATAAAAGAAAAAAAAAGTTAGAAAGACACCAAATTTAAACACGAAATCGATATTCGTGCATTATAACCGTCTGTTGTATGTACAAGAGAAGAAATCCGACTAGAATTGAGAGTCATGATGGATCAGTGTCTGTTTCGTGTTCGAATATTGCATCCTCCTAATAGTGCTCTTAATAAAATTGACTTGCTTATAGGGCAACACAAGTAATACGAGGCAGGATTCGAAACCTTACACAATTGACTAGTTGGTGTTCCACTATTTGCAAGAGATTAGGCCATCTTTTTCAACTCTCGTGCACAAATATATATATATATATATATGTGACACTATATTAGTTTGGCAACATCATAAAAGAAATAGAATAGAAAAATAATTTTTTTTAGACAAAGAAATTAATTAAAGTGAGATCCAAATTTGATCATGATTGCTTGCTGATATAACTCAAATTGTAAGAGTACTAGAATTTGGATTGTACAAAATTGTTGTCCAAAAGAAAAAGAAAAAAAAAAAAGGTAATTTCAGTGGTCATATTAATATCTTTAACCACTAGTAGATGCAGATAATTAGTAATATTATTTTTATAGCATTTATTTAATTTGTTAAATGTTACTTTTTATGCTTATTAGATCGCCAGCCGAGCCTTCCAATCAACAATCTTATCTCCCAATGACTAATTCCAACACAAAAAAAAAAAAAAAAAAAAAAATTGTCCTTCCGATGTTGAAAGTAATGTTGTAAGAACCAGACTGGATATTGAACCGAAAAGTTTAACCGTTCATGGTCTAACCGGTTCAACCGGTTTAACCAAAAATTGAACTGGTAAAACCGGTATTTAATATTAAATATATAAAAATATATTTATATATATTATACATCAAAATTTATATGTAAAATGTAAATATTATAATCCATATGTATGTATTAGAATACTTACATTTGTAAATTTAAAATGTATAATTTAGAATTTATTATAAGGTAAAATTAACAATTTAAAAAAATTAATAATTGTCTTAACAAAAAAAAAAAAATAGTAAGTGTTAATTTATTAGATACATAAGATAGTGTGTGTATTATATGAGACATTTGAGAAAATAATAAGTAAAAAAAAAAAAGATTACAACAAGTTATAAATTAGTTTAGTGGCATGAGACTTACCTTTCATGTTGGAAGTCAGGGGTTCGAAAAACAAATTCTACAAAATTTGAAAATTTTTCTTAATTACTAAAACTAATCAACCCGGTCAACCCGGTACCGGTTCGCCAGTTTGACCGGTTGAACCGGTCCGTTGACCGGGTTTTGACCGGTCCGATTCATAGCCACTTTAAGCATCAATCCGGACCGGACCTCTGACCGGTCACCAATCCGACCGGTTGAACCGGTCGGTCCGGTCTGGGTTTGAAAACCATGGTTGAAAGCACACCAAATATATATATATATACACACATTGAACAGCAATTAAAGTATTTTAGTCGTGGTTTGTTCAAAGAACAAAAAAACACTTTCAACACAATCCTTTACGATAGCTCGTGACATCACCAAAATGAATTCCTAAGTCTCAACAAAAATCAACAGAGAAAATAAATAATCAAATATACAGTCATGTAACCACGCAGATATATACATTACAAAAAAAAAAAAAAAAAGCACAGTAGGTAGTAGAAAAAGTTGAAGCTGTGACTGAGCATATTTTGTTTTCAAAGAGATGTTCTGCAACAAGCCAAGTGGGCGGCCGAGACATTGCTCTTCCTGAAGTAGAACAAAAAATCAATGCTCCTAGGGAAAATTTGTGTGGAAAAAGGAAAAAAGAAAAAAGAATTGGGATAGCGACAATGAAAACGCTGAAAAAAAAATAAAAAAAAAAAATTGGTATAGCGACAATGAAAACAACGTTGTAGTTATTGGAGAAAGAACTCGGTGATATGTAAGCAATTAGGCCCGTTGGCCTTGGACGAGCTAATTGTCTTTTTACCCGCTAGATTAACCCAAAAATTTAATCTGTCATGTGAAACTCGGGTCTAACATGCCTTCTTTTTTTTTTTTTTTAACCATTAACATGCCTTCTTGTGTGCAACATAAATAAAAACAAATTCACGTACTTGTAAAAATTGACAATTAAATATGATAATAACGTTTTTTGAAAACAAGACTTTGATTTTAAAATTTGATATTATTCAAGAAATCATTCAACCTAAAAACTTGATGGACAAAAATAAGATGAAATTGTCCGTTAAACACTATATCTGTTTGGCTCCTTAGCTCTTGGTTGTTTTACGAGTGGCCCTCTTATGAAAAATTTGAAAATAACAGGCACGTTTCGTTGTGTAGTTTATGAAATAAGCCACTCGGTGGGGTAGAAAAATATTTTTTAAAAACTTGTATGTAATTATAAATGACTCCTCTGTTAATAATTGGTCCTAATCACTTACCAAAACTGTCAATAGTTTGAACAAATAAAGAACAACAATTCAGTTGATCTTCTGTTAATGGACGTCTAAAAAATTTGATAAAAGTAGCATATCATATAACCTAAATTTTGTATTTCCTAAAATAATATCATGAACAGGTATAGCTATTGCTTATTATTTGACCCATGTCATTACCATAATGTCTAGTGGACCAAGCTCTCGATACATACAAAACTAACTATTTTTGATAAATTTGTTAATTTTAGGGCCCAATTTAGAGGTTAGCTGTAACCCCATCAATTAATTTGCAAAATTTTACATTTTCTAGATGCGGTTTTCTCACCTGTAGACCATTTTTGACAGATAAAAGTTTTCAAAAATGGTGGAAAACCTTGCATATCACAGGCTGGCTTCAATCTTAATTCACTGGAGAGGAGTCAACCCCGGAAAGGAATCCTAGTCACACCATTTAACAGCATTATTGTTTAAAACAAGACGATGTATGCCATTTCGTTGTTTCCCCACCCACCACTAAAACCTCAGCCCCCAAAAAAGCCTATGTAAATTGCATAGCCTTCATCAGGATTCTGCTGGGCAAGGCGAACGGGAATCTGCCCTTCCATATTTGCCTTTGCCATCGCTGCCATTGTTCACCGCTGCCGCTGCCACCGCCCTGACGACGTCAGGGAGGTAACAATCATGACACACAATGCACACCCTTTTCAGCTTTTGGAAATCAATGTCGTATCTGCTCAGGATTTGGCTCCTGTGTCCAAATCTATGCGTACTTACGCGGTAGTTTGGGTGCATTCGGAGCGAAAGCTGACGACCAAGGTTGATCAACATGGCCACACCAATCCACAATGGAACGAAAAGTTCTTGTTTCGTGTGGACGAATGGTTCTTAAATGCTGAAACATCCGCTGTAATGATTGAAATTTATGCTGCAGCTTGGCTGCGGGATGTTCAGATAGGAAGTATCAGGGTTCTGATAAGCAATCTGTTTCCATCCAATAACAACAATTCGAAAATGCATTTCGTTGCCCTTCAGGTTCGTCGCCCCTCGGGGAGGCCTCAGGGGATTATCAACATGGGAGTGCAGATCCTGGATAGCACAATGCGCAGCATGCCTTTGTTGTCAGAACTTAGTACATCCGCCATTGGCTTTAATGACCTTATTGATGCAAAAACAAACAAACAAAGCTTTGATACATCAAAATTGAGGCGTACGCAGAGTGACAAAACGGATCGCACCTCCACGGAAGATGAATTTGGCGTGAAAAAACGTGGCGGTGGCGGTGGTGTTGGTGAAGGGACATCCCTTGTTAATGACGGTGGTTCCTTGCTGAGTTCATCTAATGTGTCAAAATATAACAACAAAGACAAGGATAATGGCAATGAGGGTAATGTCAATGGCAGCATGGTTAACGGCTCGCTTTACTCCGACTTGGGGCCTTCTGCCTCTGTGGTGGCGGCAGCGATTGCTAAAGGGTTGATTAAGACACCGGCAAATGCAGCTCCAAAGAATGCAGGTGGCGCAGGAAGCTCCATCCTTGATGACTGGACTGAGAATGAAAGTATTGAAGGCCTAAGAACAAAGCTGGAGATGTGGAGATCGCAGCAGCAGGTGACCCCAGCTTACAACGGGGAAGCAGAGAAGCCGCAATTGAAAGGCAGCAGGGGCAGCAGGCAGCACAGGCGGAGATCGGAGGGCCGCGGGTTGTTTTCCTGCTTTGGCAACGCTTTTGGATGTGAAATTTCAATCACTTGTGGCAGGAAAAGCATCAAGAAAGGGCATGGTAATGGGAAAGTTTATCATCTAAGTTCTGTGGACAGCCAATCCTACCTATAAAACTGAATTTAAGACAATCTCCTCGGGCGGGAAACCGCCTAAATCAAGCAACAATGATCTGATCAGGCTCTGCATTGTTAATTGGATATTGGAACCGAAGGTAGTTCTTATAGAAATACTAAGGGTGCCTGACCTGCTGGTAATTTTTCTGCACAAGGACTGAGGCTGGGTGGTGTAAATATAAAGCAAGTTCACAGATCAGGGATGATAGGGAAATAATCAGAGTTTTTTTTTTTTCATTTTTTTTAACTTTTAATTCATTTCTTCTGTTGTTTCATTGGATTCAATTTAATTTAATTTAATTTTTCTCTCGGGGTTGAAGGGAAAGAAAAGATAAGACATGATCCTGCAAGCTAGCTCAATTTTTTCTGTTTATTTGGCCTGTAAATGATCATGACCTTCATAGTGGCAGTCATGTTTACATATTTTTGAACTTTTACATTAATAGAATACCCCAATCAAATTTGTTTAATGAATATGTTTTAAACACACACTCCTCACTTGCCTTCTGTCAAAATTCAGACCCTGAAGCCAAGAGATAGAAATTGCATCCGGAAGCCAATTTCTCTCCATTTTTGCAGTCTGTGCTTATGTTTATTGAAGGAAAAATCATTTTAAGATGATACTTTGGATCTTCTAAGTGAGGCATATTACTTGATGTTCAATCTCATACCTAACTGCCACTTGAAAATTGATCATGCTAATTTCCAAGCTTAAATTCTAGTACACTGTTTAAGTTTTTGAAGTCTTTTTCAAACAGAGAAAGTAAGTGGACGGGGCAGCGCGTCAGTCTTCTGTGTAGTTTTTTAGCATTTTCAAACCTGTCTTTTTGTGTATAGGATCCACCATATACTTCTCTGACGAGTCAGTTAGTCCTGTCCAGCTAGTGAAACTCTTTTTCAAAACAATTCAAATTTGGGCCCCTTATTCTCACATGTTGAGCTTGATTGTGTACTCTCACTGTAGAATGACACAATGCTGCCCTGCAAAATACACGGCCAAAAGGATATTAAAGGAATATTGTTCAGTAGGTGCTGCAAAATTCATTCACAAAGTTCTAAATAGTGCTTATTAAATATTTGGCGCTTGCTCTGTTCATTTACTTTATAATTTTTTATAATTTATTTCTTCTCGTTTGAGTATTGAGTTAACGTAACTCTAATAAAAAAGGAGTCAAGCTAGAAAATCCTATAACTATCGATATTATTTACAAGCCAAAGTCACGGATTGGAGTTCAGGGGTCATGGGACATGTGTCACGGATCGCGGGTGAAGGGTCACGGGTCGGACCATGAGTTAAGCATCACGGGTCAATGATCGGGTCACGGTGTGGTTCTGTATTAATTTCTTGAAAACTGATATGCAGTATGACCAAAAAAAAAAAAAAAGCCCAAATGCTCGATATTATGATACACTAAGGTTGAAGAAATAGGTTATTTCAAAACCAACAAATGCGAGGTAATTTTCAATTAGTGAAAAGCCTTATTTGGTAAATCCAACTAATGAAGACCTAAAAATTATTCACTTCTTATCAACAAAAAACTGGCTGCTTTCCAAGTCCATTCTCGGTAAGGATAAAACCGAATTGGCCTACTATGATTGACCAAATCAGTCTCTTTAAGGGAATGCTCCACAACTTAGGATTGCAATTACCATGTCTTTTTTTTTTTTTTTTTTACTAAACTCTGATATTTAAAAATTACATTAAGTCAAGGTTGTTAGAACCGGACCGGATATTGAACCGAAAATATTAGTGGGTCAAGATTCAACCAGTTGAACTGGTATTTAATAATATATATGTATAAAAGTAATTAAATAAATAATATATATATATATATAGTAATTAAATATTAAGTTTTTTAGTTTTAAGAATTAAATTGAAAGTTTTGATAAATTTAGGGTTAAATTGAAAATTTTAATAAATTTAGAACTCAAATTATAATTTAAACAAATTTTAGGATCAAATTAAAATTTTTAAATTTTTATATTTTACTTGGATCGGTTGGATTGGTCCGATTTTTATCGATTTTGACCGGTTCTTCACTGGTTTTGACCGGTTCTGACCGGTCCGAATTTCATTTAATTTTTACCTTGAACCAGATCGGACCACCGGTCGGTCATCGATTCAACTGATCGGATCGACCGATCCGATCTAATTTTCACAACCATGCATTAAGGCCTAATTAAATCAGTTTAAACCGAAAAAGACCCAATAGAAGAGGACTTCAGTTCTCTGGCAGTTGTGGGACAGCAGAAACAAGAGGATTTTTGAGGGGCTGGATATATCCGCCTCCGAGATTATCTCTTCGGCTCGGTCCAAAGCTATAGAGTTCTGTGATTTATGGCAATCTAGCCGGCCTGGAACATTTTACTCTCCGTGGGAACAAAAGAGCAGGGGATCCAATCTGTTGGCAACCCCCCTCCCCCTTTTCTGAAAATAAACGTTGATGGATGTGCTAAAGGGTCCCCTGGGTTGTCCGGCTTTGGAGGCGTGGCGAGGGATGATTGTGGGCGTTGGATATTTGGTTTCTCGGGCTTCTGTGGACTCTCTGTAGCAATCAAGGCGGAACTATACGGCATAGTTACAGCCCTGAAGTGTGCCTGGAACAGAGGTTGGCGCAAGGGTAATTGTGGAAACGGATTCTCTACTTGCCTTGCAGAAAATTCAGAGGGAAGATTGGCAGTTTGACCTGTACCGTCCTTTAATCTTTGAGTGTCGAAGACTTCTTCAATACCCATGGATTTGTCGTCTCCAACATACGCTTAGAGAAGGAAATTTCAGTGCTGACTTCATGGCTAACTTAGGCGCTGCTAGTGGTGAAGACTTTCTTTTTTGGGATGAACTACCCGCAGGAATTAATGTTCGTTTAATGGCTGATAGAATGGGGGTCGGGTTGCCAAGGGGGGGATTTTTGCTCTAACCCCCCGTACCCTAGCCTTCTTGTTTGTACTCTTTTGTAACACTTTGAAGAAAAAAAAAAAAAAAAAAGAAGAGGACTTCCGGTACCATATCAAAGTTTTATGAGACAAGGCAGAAAAACAAACCCATTAACTATTATGGGCTGCGGAAAACCCCTGTGGCCCTTAGGGCCAGAAAGGTTCCAAATGGTATGCAGAATATGGATGACGCACAAACACCGGAACGCAAAGTCATGTTGTTCACGCACAACGAACAATGGGCCAATTAAAACACATTTTTCAAATTCCGCTGTATTAACTAAAAATAGAAAGATATTTACCAAAATAAAAATAAAAATAGAAAGAGATAGAACACTATACATAGTTTGATTAGTTCATTAGTTGGAGGCTTATATTCTTAATTTTCAAATTTGAAGATTGAACTCTGAACTTACGCTTATTCTCCCGGCTTTTTTTTTTTTTTGCTGTTGAATTACAAGTTGACATGAAGCAATGGCCTCGTACAGAGTGGTGCGTCCCTCCTTCTCCTCCCTCTCCTCTATACAAGATTTGTTCTTCCGTCCAAAAAATGCAAAAAATAGAAAGAGCACAACTGCATAGCAATTCCAAGGGAATAATATGGTAGCAAAATGAGGGTAGTAAAACAATTGCATTATTTGTCGTGAACTTATAACTCAAATGGTATTAAAAGTATGTCAGTAAATAAGAGGTTTAACATACCCTTGATTTTTCTAACTGTTCTCATCTCTTCCAACTAATTAGTTTAAATTTTAAAAAATCAAAAAAAAAAAAATAATTGTATTACTTTTACTTTTTTTTTTAATTTGTGAGATCAATAATTTTAAATTTATAAAGTCTCAAAAAAAAAAAATCCCATATTATTCTTTAAGTTTTGCTATCTAGTTTTTCCCGATAGGAAATCCAAAGGCACCATAAATGGGATTATAGATAATAAGAAGTGGACAAACAGCTAAATCGCTGCTTGCCGGTCGGGAGAATAGTCAGATGCATCGCAACTTGCCAGCCGAGTCCAAGTCTGGGGAATAGTCAAAGATCTATTCATCCTTTGAGACATGTTATTTCGAATGTCTTCATTTCAGATGCTGATATTTGCATCTTATTTGTGTCCTGTCATCTCGCTACATAAGAATGCTGAACCATTGCCCGTACCCCACCCAAAGCTTTGTCCGGTTCTCCAATCCAAATCATAAAAACCAAGTGGGGCTCTTTCAAATGTGGTTGGAATTGTGGTTGCGTGCAATGTCCAAACTTCAGTAGTTTAACGGGGGCGGCTTTGCTGATGGCTTTTTATTTTTGGACCAACCCCAGAAGCCTACAACATTTGACGGTGACAAAATTTATGGGTGACTTTGGATACTTAAGCCACCGAGGAACTCAAGGATCCAACACTCAAATCTTGTGTGAAGACGACAAGGACACAAAAAAAAAAAAAGAGGTAAAAAGAGGACTCCTACCCCTAGCAATAGAAGTAGAAAAATTGTAAAAGATGACAAGAATCGAAACCTGCCCTTTTCATTTCAGCTAATTAAGCATTTAAATTTAAATAAGGCGTTCTCTTTTACCTTTTTCTTTGTCTTTTAGAGTAGTCAAGCAATTAGAGAATGAAAAATGATAAGGAATATTGTTTTGAACTACTTTAACAATTACTGAATTCTCAAGTTTTAAAATGAACACAAAATTGGGGTTGACCCACCACTTAATTTTTATTTTCAGAGACTCATCAGGTGATTAGTTGATAATTAAATAGTCATACTTACTATGATATTGATTCTTATTTTGGTGGTGGATATGTCTATATAGCTTTGGGTCTTTTTAATAGAGTAAAGACCTTAGGAGATGCTGAGTGATAACAAATGCTCTCTGAAACATAGAATATGCTGGCTATTTAACGAACATTAGCATGTTATCTGGTTCTTGCAAGCATATTTTATCGAAATCTAGATAGGATAAGGATTAAGAAATTAATTGATAGCCTGTGGATTATTACTGGTTTAGTAGTAAAGCATCAGAACTTTTAGTTCCAGCAGTTCATGTCCTGCTACTAGTGGATAAAAAATTGGTTGCTTGTTGATAAATATTGCTGCTATAATAAAAATTGCCTTCCAAAAAATCCCATTCCTGGAAAAGTCCGCAACATGGAAGTGCATGCACAAGCAACCCCTTTGATGTCTACAAGAGTGGAAAATGTTTGACAATGTTTGCTCAACTTATAATGACCCTTTCAATTATTATTATTCATCATTTTCCTTGATGCAAAGGCTCTTCCACTCATGTTGTAATGGGGTAGTATTGGATGAGTCATGGCCCACCCCTTTCATGTCTCTATATGATTTATTTATATTTAAATTATGTTTGCCTGGATTTTTTTTTTCATTTAGATATTGTTATGAGTCTCATAATTAAGTAGGGTAATTCTAATTTTCTCATAAATCTCACACTTATTCTCAAAATTAAAACATAAAATTTTTATAATAAAATTTTAAATTTTAATTATTAGAATACTTTCGCAAAGATAGTTGCCCAAACATTTATGTGAATGAAAAGATTGAAGGTAGGCATGAGTGCAGCTGACAGGATATGCTTTTCAAGATGAGCATCTTCTTGTTGGATCTAATGTTTATTGCAGCCATCGGCAAAAAAATCTTTCCCAGAATTGTGTGTAGGGCTTTGCCGTTAGGAATCAGTCAACTTCTACTAGGCCAATCATATAGAAAATGATAACTAAAGCTTTCTACATCATGATTCATGTGGGTTGGAGATATTTCAAAAGCAGACGCCATCTACCCTCGATTTTGTATGTTGTAATTCATCTGCCTTCTGTTTTACTTTTTCTTAATAATAATACATTATCTTGTTAACCAAGATACTATAGTAGCCACTCGGCAGTTATCTGCGTGGTAGAAAGGAGCTTTGTCCCTTTGGGGAGGTGCTCTCCTTCAACTCTACTACAAATTGTGGGATGATTTGAGAGTTTGTTTCTTAGAGTGTTTACACTCTTACGATATTTTTAGTCCTACAATCCTCTTTTTTATTAACATTTCATAGACTAATAACTAAAATATGATAGTAGTTTCACAAATTTAGTTTAATGACAATTGTCTTACTAGTGAACCAAATTTAGACCCAACTTTACTTTACAAGAAAGGGAACATTCCTTTGATTGGTGTTTGTGTTTAAGACAATAAGAGGTTTCCAATCTGAGATGTTATACAAGGATCATTTAATTCATCCTCAATAATTTAGGGGGCAATGATCTTGTTCTATGTTCAATGGTTGCCAACAAGTTCATACTTAGAGAGTGATACTTGGATGTATCCTAGCTTCTTTATAATTTCTGGTTTTGAGAGACGCGTGTTTTTTTTTTTTGACTGAAACAGATCCATTGTATTAATACTTGGTGAAAACATACAAAGGACCGACCCGAAGTGATCGGAAAAATCTGTGTGAAACAGAAGAGAGAATCGGCACACATGACCTACATATAATATGGGCCAACTGACTATAAAGGAATCGAGCATAAAACCCGAAGTAAATTGCTAGACTGAGACTACACCCAACTAACACCAAAGTGTTAACACCAAAGTGAAAAGCACAATTTTAGAAATTTTAACTAAATAGGTTTTTTTTTTCCTCAGGAAAAAAACCTAAATATATTTTTAATTATATTTGAACTAAAATCTTTTTTTGTCTATCTCAAAGAGTTCATAGGAAAACTGTAATTTAAATTTAAATTTTTTTTAATATGTATTATTTTTTAACGATAAATTAATATTTTTATTACAGACAAATAAAAATAAAAAAATAAGCCTTAATTAGGCAAAAAGAAAGTAAAACCTCACTAATCATAATTCATGAGTGTTAATAATTAAAATTCTCCCAATCTAATCTAACTGAAAAAACATAATCAAAGTGGCGCATACTATCCAATAAAGCAATGTTTAAAAAGAAGAATAATTGGAGCGTAAAGTCCTCGCTCTAAAAGAAGCAAAAGTGGGTGGGGGAGATCAAAGTTTAGTTGAATTTAAGTGGGCCCCCTCCGGCCACACCAACCCAGTACCTACCCTTCAAAACAACCAAAAGAAAGAAAAGTAATAAAACTTGATTTCGTCAAAAAAAAAAAAAATGTGGCCATATGGGAATCACAATTTATCTATTAGTTTGTATTTTTTTAATTTAATAAAATTTTTAAAAATTACGTTGCATTAATGCATGTCTATCTCTTTACTCCAAAAAAAAAAAAAAAAATGTGTCTACTTACCACCAAATATTTTCCCAAAACGATGTCATTATAAGCCGAATAGAAAGCAAACAAGGTATCACTTTTTTTTTTTTTTTTTTTTAGAATAGGTAAACAAGGTATGGCTAATACTATGATTGAAAACTTTCAAATGAAATTAAAATAATTTTATTTTTTATTTATTTAAATAATTAATTTTTATTTTTCTCATAAATTATTATTATTTTTTTATAATTTTTTAATTATTATTTTTTATCTATTATAATATTATTATTACTGTATTATTTTTTATTTTTTATTTTTTTAATTTATTTTTTATCTAAAATCTTATTATTTAATTTAGTTATAAAGAAAAAGAATAGAAAGCAAACAAGGTGAAGAATAAAGAAGGCACCTTCTTCAAGTTTGCAAGTTGCAAACCATCTCTCTCTCTCTCTCTCTCTCTCTCCGTGCCTGCCTCCAACAAACAATTAAATAATGAAATAACAATGCTGCCAATTGTGAGTCAGTCCTTCAAGGCAAGGCGCTGCTTTACAAATCTTCTGTTCTTCTAAGTGAACACTAACATTTACAGAGAGAGAAAAGAGAAAAAAAGAAGGGAATAACAGAGAATGCATATGGTCCTTTCTCTTCTTTTCCCATAGAAGAGAGCAAAGATCAAAACTTTGGAAAGATTAGCATCTGGGTTTTGGTGGGTTTTTGATTTTTTTTTATTTTTTTCAAAAGAATTGTTTTAGCAGAAATCTCCCAAGAATGCTTGGGTGTGAATGTCTATGGTGGAACCAAGTCCAAGACTTTTACTCGGAGCCCCACCCACAGCCTTTCTCTTTGCCTGCACCAATTCCAAATTGGCCTCCAGGTCTGTCTTTCTTCTTTTCTTTTGTACTTTGCCTTATTTGGGCCTTCAATTCGACTTGATCAGTCCTTTTTCCGTTGTTCTGAGGCTTAGTTGCTTGATTTCTGCTTGTTTAGTTGGTGATCCTCACTCTGCGTGTGAAGTAGACAAATAATTTGACTGATTTCTTCTGTTCATCAATGATGAATGATGATTTGGGGTGCTGACAGTAAGGCTTTATATGCATTCTATGTATGCTATTTTTATTGCTACGCTTGAATGTAAACCTTTTCAAGTTTATGTTTTTTTAATAAAATTCAGTAGATCATTTGCAATTTGCGCTGAGATACTTGTTTCAGCCTTGTCCGCTGAATCTTTTCCAGATCTTGAAAGTTGCCGTTTATTTTCTCTGCATAGAGTCTTTCGTTCAATGGCAAAATCTGTGATATAGAGGATTTTAATAAAAGAGTTTCTTGTTCTTCAAGGATAAAAATTTATTGGGTAACCCCAGGTAGTTCGTCTCAGATAGTCTGTCTACTAAACTTGGTAACGTTTAGTTTTACCTTATTTTTAAATGTTTCATCATCTAAAGTTGTTGACAGGGATCGTAAAGACTTTTGATTGTCATGAAATATGCTGAGATAAATTTACATTTTTCCAGAATCTGGAATGTCCTTCTGATGTTTGTGTTTCGTGTGGGGGGATACAATTAGTTTTATTAATCCAAGTATATAGGTGTAAGCATGTTTATCATTTGATTGGCTAAATACAGTTCTATTGCCTGCATTTTAAACCATTGATTTTACCATTGTCTTGCTTTCAAACATCTTGGATTGATCTGTTTGTATCAATGATGGGCTGATTCGTCCTCAGGTAAAGGATTTGCCACTGGAAGGGTAAACCTTGGTGAAATAGAAGTTATTCAAGTCACGCAATTTGAGCGTGTTTGGAGCTGTAAAACATTGCGGGAGAAAACTAAAGGGGTCACGTTTTATAGACCTGTTGGTTTTCCGGATGGTTTTTACTGCCTAGGCCACTATTGTCAGCCTAACGACCAACATTTGAGAGGTTTTGTTCTTGTGGCTCGTGATGCCAATGCTAACGAAAATAGAGATGGCTGTACCAGTGACCTAATGTTGGATCCTCCAGCTCTACGAAAACCACTTTATTACTCACTGATTTGGGGTGTAGATTCACACGATGGTGGTTTCGGTTACTTTTGGCTGCCAAACCCCCCAGAAGGTTATAAGGCCATGGGTATTGTTGTTACTGACAACCCGAAGGAGCCTGAAGTTGAAGATGTTCGATGTGTTCGGGCAGATCTCACACAAAAATGTGAAACTTCTGATCTAATTTTTTCCTCCGATTCAAAATCTTCCAAGCACCCATTTCAGGTGTGGAACACAACACCCTGCAGAAGGGGAATGCTTGCTAGGGGTGTTTCTACTGGAACATTCTACTGTGGTACATACTTGAGTTCTGAAGATGATCTAATGGAGATTGCATGCTTCAAAAATCTTGATGAGACATTACCTGCAATGCCAAATCTGCAACAGATTCACGCACTGATTAAGCACTATGGCCCCACTGTTTTCTTCCATCCAGATGAAGATTATATGCCATCTTCAGTGCAATGGTTTTTCAAGAATGGAGCCCTTCTATACCAAGATGGCAAGCAGAAGGGTGTACCAATCGACCATAGGGGCGCAAATTTACCTGGTGGCGGAGAAAATGATGGAGATTATTGGATAGATTTGCCAACTGATGATGACGCGAGGAATTATTTGAAAAGAGGAGACTTGGAGAGTGCTGAGCTCTATGTTCATGTAAAACCGGCTATGGGAGGAACTTTTACTGATATTGCAATGTGGGTTTTTTGCCCCTTCAATGGACCTGCTACGTTCAAAATTGGGATAATGAGTATAATAATGACAAAGATAGGACAACATGTCAGTGACTGGGAGCACTTCACCCTTCGTATAAGCAATTTAACTGGAGAGCTGTGGCAAGTCTTCTTCTCACAGCACAGTGGAGGCCAATGGGTGGATGCTTCAAACTTGGAGTTCATTGAAGGTAATAAGCCAATTGTTTATTCATCAAAACATGGCCATGCTAGTTTCCCACATGCTGGTACTTACCTTCAAGGGTCATCAAAGCTGGGAATTGGAGTGAGAAATGATGCTGCTCGAAGCGAATATTACGTTGATTCGAGCACCAAATATCAGCTTATTGCCACTGAGTATCTTGTAGATGGAGATATTATGGAACCTTGTTGGCTGCAGTACATGAGAGAATGGGGTCCTACCATTGTGTACGATTCACGGGCTGAAATAGATAAGATAATTAATCTTCTTCCCTTTTTTGTTCGATTCTCGGTGGAGAACATCTTTGACTTGTTCCCAACTGAACTTTATGGTGAGGAGGGGCCGACTGGACCAAAGGAGAAGGATAACTGGGCTGGAGATGAAATATGCTAGCATTGTCACACGTGCATTCTTGCATGCCGGCTCTCATTTCCCTCCTGCCTACAGTCTTAATGTTGGTAATTCATGAACGAATTGGCAGAACAATGGTTTTGCCAGTGCCAGCTTGTCATTCATCCATTCAGTGAAACAAGAGCAAAGCAGACTGGATTCATTGTTGCGAAAACAAAGAAAATTAATGTTGGACAAGATCAAATCCAGGAGCAAAGGGGACTCCTTGTAAAATAGTAAAGGCTAGTCAATAGTCATTCTGTTCTGTTATGCTTTGCCTTGTGCTTATAACATGCCACTAAATTTGCTTATGTAGATTGTAATGATGGCATCTTGCAACCATGGGAAAAGAATGTGGTAATAAGGCGGATTGGCGAAAGTTATAACTTTTTTTTTTTATTTCTGGGTTTAACTAAGAAAATAAGAAAACAGATCAACCAAAAACGAAAGGAAAGCAACCCCATGGTTGTCACCACCTAAGAGCAAACGCAGCCGGGGGGTGGATGGGCTTGCTGAACCTCCCTATCAACAACATGGACGCCCATCTTAGTAAAGAAATCAGTATAGGTGCGTTTGTTTCATGAGATAGAATAGGATAGGATAGGATAGGGTAATAACTAAGTATCTCATATTAATTCATGTTTAGTTGGTTAATAAGATAAATGTATGATAGATTAGTGTGGGTTTACTATCTCATAACTATGGGATAGTACTATCTTCTAATTCCTATAAGCTACTCTATCTCACATCATAGACTATGTGTTAATAAATTATATATTTATTAAAATATCCTCTTAATTAAAATAAATTTTAAATATTTTTAAAAAAATTAATATAAAATTTAAAAATTTCAATTCTCTCTCCTCTTCTCTCTCTTCCCATCTCTCTCTCGTCTTCTCTCTCTTTCCTTTCTCTCTCCTCCCTCTTTTCTTTCTCTCCTCCCTCCTCTCTCTCTCCTCTCTCCCTCTTTTCTTTCTCTCCTCTCTCCTCTCTCTCACTCCTCCTCTCTCTCTCTCTTTCCTTTCTCTCTCCTCCCTCTTCTCTCTCTCAATCCTTGTCTCTCTCTCCCTTCTCTCCCTTTCCCTTCTCTCTCTCTCGCTCTCCTCATCTCTCTCTCTCTCTCTCTTCCCTTTCTCGCCTCTCCCCTCTCCTCCTTCCTCCCTTCCTTTCTCTCTCCTCCCTCTCTCTTCCTTCCTCCCTTCCTTTCTCTCCTCACTCTCTCTCTCTGCGCTCATTCATTCTTTTTTTTAATATAATTTAAAAATTTATCTCTTAAAATTTATTTAATTTTTCTTCAAAAAATTAAAAAATATTAATCTTTTTTTTATATTTTAAAATTTTTTGTATAAATAAAATTAATAATTAATTTTAAAAAATATTTTTTTATACAAAATTAAAAAATTATAAACAGTATAATGTACAATAACATGTAAAATAAATATTAATTTTATTACTTAATTTTAATTATTTTTAATAAAAAGATTAAAATTAACAGTAATATAAATCAATTATTTTAAGGATAAAAAATTAATTTTGATATACTATAATATTCTATCTAATATCATCTAAATATTAAATAAGATAACTATTTTATACTATTTGATAACATTCAAATATAATATAATCTAGTAATTTGAGTCTATCCTACACTATATTAATTTATACTATCATATACCGTACTATCCAATTTCCGTAACAAACGCACTTTATAAGAATAACAATCCCTCAAAATTTGCTGCATCTGAATTTGCCACGCTCTTGCACATACGCCTGACATCCTCTACTGGAACCAAAACAGGACAAGAGTTGGTGGCGAAAGTTATACTAGATTGATGCCAAGTGATTCTTTACCTACTTTTGCCTGGATAGGCTGTGTTATGTTGCTCCGTCATGATTGTCATGACGGAAAATAGAAAATGAGATTACCGCCATGTTTGGCATTTTGTCAAGAGAAAATAAAAAGATAAAAAAATTTAGATTATCTGCTCATTTTTTTTATTTATTTTTATCAATTTAAATAATTATTTTTTACTTTTTCTCTCACAAATTATTATTTATTTTTTTTTAACAACTTTTTAATCATTACTTTTTATCAATTATAACATTATTATCATTATTATAATTATTTTCTATTCATTTTCTTTTCAATTTGTTTTCTATTCAATTTCTCACTATCCAATTATAATCGTGTAATGGGTTACAAACTCTAGTCACCTGATGTGTATCATCAAGCAAATTGATGCTAGACCATCGATAGCAATGTTGCAATGAAAGCCTTGTGAAAAGAACTTTTTAAACGATGGAATGTGGCCTGTGGACGAGAAATCGAGAACGTCTCTTACAGCCATTTGAAGGAGTTTTTTTTTTTTTCTAAACAACTAGGGAAATTACGTAAACCAAACAGAAGTACAAGGCCCATCAAGTAGGTCCGATCTCAACCCATACAGCTGCACAGCTCCGCAAAAGAGCATCACACCACTAAGCCCACGGAAAGCTCAAAGTGGAAACACTACCCATCCGGTCACAAAGCCCTGCCCCAATCAACGCCTACTCTGAAACCATGTGCGATTCACAACGAGTGCATTTGTATCTACAAAGAGTGTATGATACCAAGAAGCCACAAAAAGTGAACAAATATTAAAAAGACGTTCTAAGGCATAAGTTTATGAGTAAACAAAAACAAACCCACCAATGCAGGTTTGAATACAAACTTTTTTTGTTATGAAAGTTTTAATATTATGTTAAAAAGATAAAAAGAAAATTGAGTAAGATTTATAAACAAATGGTATATTAAATTTTAATAAATGATAATGCAGTTTACAATTATGTTATTTAGCAATACACAAAGATCAAAGATGTTTTTTTTTTTTCGAAAAAAATCTAAGAAATGTAAGGTGACATTTGCAATTTCTTCACTGAGCATTATAAATAAGCATTGTCAAGATTTAGTAAGTGTCATTAATTAATTAATACACATCGTAAATTTAATTTTCTAATATTTAATAAGAAACACTAATGTACACTTGTAAAAAGGTTGATTCGCTTTACTATTAGGACACAATTATTCATTGATAGTAGATGATTTGCATTCTCTATTTACAGAGATGGAGCGAAATAATATTAGAGTTTCAAAAATTAAAAAAAAAGGTGAAATTAGATTAGGCCCGTGCTCATTAGTTAATTTATGCAAGGCTTTATTATTTATAGTTTTACTTTACAAAATAAAAATAAAAAGCAACAAAAGCAGCGCGTGTGCAAAAATTCCAAATAAAAACCCCTTCGTTATCACTCTCTCCCCATCACAGTCCGTCGGACTCCCTATCTCCACCGTTGCCGATCCAATAGAGTTCACCGGATTGTCCTCGCCGGAACTCCGGCCATACCGTACGGAGAAGTCCGACCCATGAATCTTCACTCACTCGGTTACTCAGAAATGACCCGCTAACTCTTGCTTGCTTTCTATTTCATGTAACGCTCCATTCCTCGCCGCCTTTCATGGCCTCCATTTTCAGTCCATCTTTCTGTTATTTCTATCCAACTCACAAGAACTCTTCTTCTCCAACTAGATATAAAATCAAGATCACGAATTTCTCCTCCAAGATTACAGGAACCCGCGTAAAACCCTTCCTTTTGCATGTAATTTGCAGGGTTTTGGGTTCAATGATACCGGAAGATGCTCAGAGAATGATAAAGATCGGTTCTTGGAGACACCCAGAATCTTAAAACATGAAAAGAAGTTATTTTTTCTCTGCTGGGTGTCCCAAAAAACCTGAAAAAGACATTATTAAGTTAATTTCAAGGTCAATGGTGTATGCATTGTTTTGCATTGCCATTGGGTTTTGTCCTGTGGGTTCTATGGCTCGGGCGATCGTTGCTCCGTTGGCTAGTGAAGTTGCATTGAAAAAGGAAGGGAGAGAAGTTGATGAAGAAGTGAAGTCTATTGGACATGAGTATTCTCATTATACTAAAATTTTGTTGGAGGAGGTTTCAAGGTTGTTGAATTGCGTAGAAGAGGCTAGAAGGGGGAATGGGGGTTTAGAGCAAGTGAAGTTGGCGTTGAAGGTTGTGAAAGCAAAGAAGGAGGAGTTGCAGGGGCAGATAATGGAGGGGCTATATAAGGAACTCAGGTCGTTGAAGAAAGAGAAGGATAACTTGGTGGATCGTGCCGGATCAGATAATCGATGACTGGGAGAGTTTGAGGAAAGAGTATGAGGGTTCAAAGGAAATAACTGCGAAGGAAAAGGGAACGGAGTTGGAGGAGAAAATGAGATCGATGGAAGAAGAATATAGTGGGATATGGGAGAGGGTTGGGGAAATTGAAGATAGGATTCTGCGGAAGGAGACATTGGCGATGAGTGTTGGTATTAGGGAGCTTTGCTTCATTGAGAGGGAATGTGATCAGTTGGTAAAGACATTTGGCCAGGAAATGCAGCAAAAGCCTATGGATAGGTAATTCATAAGTCCGAGAATTGAACTGTGATTGCTTTGTAAACATTCTTGTTCCTTAAATTTCATGCATACAATAATGATATGTGTTCCAAGTTGAAAGGGATGCAAGTTTGAGATCAGTTCTTTCTCCCTTTTACCCTTGTTTAGGTTCGATATTATTTAGTGCATGTGATTCTTGAACCTCTAGGTTGTTTTTCTTGTGTATTCCCTGTGCTTAGTATGATAATATGTACTCAATTCCTTGTGCTGGCATTTTCTAATGTTCTTGCAGTCTGCAAAAAGGATCTACTACCAAGCTTTCCAAATCCGAAATTCGGAAAGAATTAAAAATTGCACAAAGAAAATTATTGGAACAAATGATTCTGCCTAATGTTGTCCAAGTTGATGGCCTTGGACCTCTATTTGATCAAGATTCAATTGATTTTTCTGCACGTATAAAGCAAGGTCTTAGAGATTCAAGGAAGCTGCAGAACAATCTAGAGTCCCATATGAGGAAAAAGATGAAAAGGTATGGTGATGAAAAGCGTTTTGTTCTGAAGACACCAGAAGATGAAGTTCTGAAGGGTTACCCAGAAGTTGAGCTGAAATGGATGTTTGGAAACAAGGAGGTTGTGGTTCCTAAAGCTGTTCGCCTCCATCTGTACCATGGTTGGAAGAAATGGCGTGAACAAGCTAAGGCAGAGTTAAAAAGAAAATTGCTGGAAGATGTTGAATTTGGTAAAAAATATGTGGTCCAAAAACAGGTAGCTATTCTGTTATCCAGGCAGTAGGTCATACACAGATGTAGCATTAGAAGTTATGATATGTCAGAACAATGTTAATTTTGGTGGAAATTTATGAGTTTGTCATAGTGTGCTATTTTCTCACCCTTCTTGGAGATAGTTTATTGACCTTCGTGAAGGAAACCTTCATGAAGGAGTTGTGGATCTTGTTCGTATCGCCATTTAGTTATAAGGAGGGCACTTTTACAGGCTGTTTTGGAGTACAGTCACTCTACCGGTCTTGTGCCTTTCTTCATCTGAGAACTTTTATTTGTGCTCTATAGTTTAAACTTGGATATGCTTAGCTTTGAGTTACTGTTTTTGTAATTCCCCGATTGTTTCTTCCTTTATGTCTTTAAAGGTCAAAAGTACCTTTTTTAATTTTCTCTGTTATCTTCTCTCTTAAAGCATGCCAAATTGTGACATTGACACCTGGTTCCCTAATAACTTTAAGCTCATTTCCAGCAATCGTAATATTTTCTTGAGCCAGTAGCTAAAATTTTATCATCTTGTCACTGAAAGAAGTTTAGTAGCTAAAAATATTCATGCACACTTTATTCCTTATGTTATTATTTGTCTGACTGCATTGGGGCCTGCATCTGACAGAGACTATTTATTTTGTTCTTAGCTGTCTCTACTTCTTTGTCTATTGATGAATTTTGTTGTTTGTATCATTAAAAAAATTTAGTAAATGTTGGTCTTAGGAACGGATTCTTTTGGATCGAGATAGGGTGGTTTCAAATACTTGGTACAATGATGAGAAACACAGGTGGGAAATGGACCCAATGGCTGTTCCGTATGCTGTCTCAAAGAAGCTAGTAGAGCATGCTCGAATCAGGCATGATTGGGGTGCCATGTTTGTTGCCCTGAAAGGAGATGAAAAGGAGTATTATGTTGACATAAAGGTTATATATATATGTGTTCAATGCAATTTATATATTGACATAGATTGAAACTGGCATACTTAAATCTTGGCATTTTGATTTTAGGAATTTGAAATGCTTTTTGAAGATTTTGGAGGGTTTGATGGGCTGTACATGAGAATGCTTGCCAATGGTATACCAACTTCTGTGCATCTGATGTGGATCCCATTCTCAGAACTAAATTTTTATCAACAGTTTCTTCTATCTGTAAGGCTGGCTCACCAATGCTGTCGTGAAGTATGGAAAAAGCAGAGTTGTATCATATGGGAGAAACTGGCTATTAGAGAAGATTAGAAATATTAATGATGACATAATGATGGTGATTGTGTTCCCTACGCTGGAGTTGATCATTCCTTTCCCGGTATCAATCAAATGAGACTTGAGATTTGTCCCTGCAGACAGTTATATACTGCTTCATTTTGCATGTTTGTGTTTGGATGGTTACATTTGTCTTTTCCGTTGCAGGTAAGGATGCGGTTGGGGATGGCATGGCCAGAGGAAATAGATCAAGCTGTCGCCTCAACATGGTACTTGAGGTGGCAATCTGAGGCAGAAACGAGTTTTAGGTCCCGAAAAAGTGATGACATACAATGGTTCTTTTGGTTTGCTATTAGAACGGCAATATATGGATACGTGCTGTTCCATGTCTTCTGGTTTGTGAAGAGAAAAGTACCAAGATTTCTTGGTTTTGGACCTTTACGTAGAGATCCAAACCTGCGGAAGTTGCAGAGAGTGGTATTATTCCTTGTATTTTTATTTTTTCATATTTCTAGCATGGGAATTACAGCACAACCTTATCATTCCTTCTGAAGGCACTGCTAAGTTGAGCATAAGTTCCATGGTTTTGGAAAATTTATAGTGTAATTTTCATGTCTGCTACATTGCGTAACTATTATTTGTCTATTACTGTTTGTAAGTTTGTTAAGGTGTTACAGTTAACATTGTGAAGTTCTACATTACTTTTAGTGAACTGGATTTAATTATGGCGTTAAGAAGTCACAATTGGTCCCTTAAAAATAAAAGTTAATAAGGCTTATTTGTGATGGGAAAAAAAAAAAAAAAAGACATCTGGAAACTCTATGATCTCTTGAATCGAAAAGTTTTCTAGTGATTTCATTGTTGTTAAAAATTGAAAATGATGCTTGAATCTTTCTCAATTAAATATTTATTGCACTTTCAAATTCATTTGCATTGCAGTCATGTGATGGTCTTAGTCAGCCCGTTAAACATTCTTTCTGTGGAATGAATTATAGTGGTGGTCAGCCAAGAGCTATGGATGGGAAGTTTTTGGTTTTTAAAAAAATATTCTAGTAATGTTGCTGTCAGCTAAATAGAAGCAAATTAATTCCTTCATTTCTTGGTTTCTCTCTGATAGTAAGTATATCCATGTGTTAATCAACTTTTTGCTTGGATAACTGCTTGCACTGTGGTAGAGAAGCAGACCACTTGTGGTTATTTATTTGTCCAGATTGGACGATCTTCTGTGTTGAGTTTTAGTTGCATCGGGTGCTTCACTTGATTAAAATTTTACTTGATGAGCTAACTGAATATAATTTCTGTTTTATGTTATCTTGCAGAAAGCCTATGTTAACTATAAGGTGAAGAGAATCAAACATAAGAAAAAGGCTGGGATTGATCCGATCAGCACTGCTTTTGATCAAATGAAGGTTTATCCTCATTACTTATTTCCTGATTTACGACTCTATTGAGAAAAAATTTAACATGCATGGTTGCTTTCCAGAGGTTGAAGAATCCTCCTATACCGCTGAAGGACTTTGCTAGCATTGAGTCTATGCGAGAGGAAATCAACGAAGTTGTAGCATTTCTACAGAATCCTAGTGCATTCCAACAAATGGGTGCCCGAGCTCCTCGGGTTATTATACTTGATATTACCAGACTCCGTATTTATAGCATCTATGCCTGTTTACAAATGTCCACTCTTATGTTTCTGGTTTTTCCTATTGCAGGGAGTTCTTATAGTAGGTGAAAGGGGGACAGGAAAGACATCTCTAGCACTGGCTATTGCTGCAGAAGCTAAGGTGCCCGTTGTCAACATTGAGGCCCAGCAGTTGGAGGCTGGCTTATGGGTTGGCCAAAGTGCATCGAATGTTCGAGAACTGTTTCAAACAGCCAGGGATTTGGTTGTCCCACATGCCTTCTTGTTGTTTGTTTCTGCTTTTGGTTATGGTTATGTGGTTTTGAAACCAGATGTTAACTACTTGGTTAATGATGTTGCATTAGATTAGAAATTATTATTTGAAACTGAACTCTTGCTTCAAAATTATTATGGGGTTTTTTATGCTGATTGATCATCTCACATAAAAATTTTCGTTCCTCGGGCAAAATTCCAATCAGTATTTCTATTTTCCTTTGAATTTAGCTTTTATGACTTCCATTTCCTGGCATAACTTAAAAGCTGGAAATGGAGAATTCTTTTTCTGTTTTACATTTTTTTCCCCCCTCTTTACTTGTTTGTGTTTCTTTCTTGGATAATTTTTTGTTTCTTTGTAGAATTTGGTTCCAGAGTTAGTTCACCTTTAGCTTTGCTTAACTGCATTAGGCTTTTAGATGTTGGGTTTGTATAATAGCTGTAGAGTATGGTTTAGGAAATATCTGAACCATAGTTTTGTTTCAAGGGGAAAATTTTGTTGCAAAATTAGCATATAATCTTCTCTTTTGTCTATGAATTCTGTGAGTTATGATGTGCCTAAGATATTTTTCTAAAACTTGCGCAAAGTAGTTGTATTATGCAAACTTGCTGTTTCAAGTGAAATATTGGGAATTTGTGCTGGATGTTTCTGTCATCATAATCACTTTGTTTTGGAGAAATATTGTTATGTTTGTCATGATTTATGTCGTCTTGTACTGTGGATGCTTGGAACATTTGCTGAAAATTTTCACGTTGATGAGTAGTATTGTTTTCTATTCATAAAGTTAGTTGCTGTTGGAATTTTGTCTAGGCGGATATATATTTGCACCCAATACTATTGCTTAATATTTGCTTACTTCAAATGTCATGTCCAGGCACCTGTAATCATCTTTGTGGAGGATTTTGACCTTTTTGCTGGTGTCCGTGGCAAGTTTATTCACACCAAAAAGCAGGATCATGAGGCTTTCATAAATCAACTTCTAGTGGAACTTGATGGGTACCTATCACCGTTTTGTTCACTTGATTTCTTTTAATGCTTCAAAGCAATGATGTCCACTTGTTTCTGTCAGGCACCATTTCCGAGACATTGGAAGAATGTGGATCAAAACACTTTCAAATCCTATTATTAGCCAGCCTTTTTTTGTTACAAAAAAAAAAAAAAAAATCCATTCATTTTTGTCTTTCTCATTTTTTTTTAGTGGGAGCTTTTTGTTTTTGTTTTTTATTTTTTTGTGGGGGTTGGTGGAGAGGAGGAGGGGGTGGCAGTTGCATTGGCCCTTTTCTTCCCCAACTTATTAGGGATCCCATGTTTTTATTTTATTTTATCATGATGTTGTTTACTTGTCACTTGTCAGTATGTTCTTTTAATCTGTTTTGTTCTACTTTCACCTTGATGCCTCTTGTTCTCAACAGTTTTTTTTTTTTTTGGGGGGGGGGGGGGCTATTGATATCTGTATTAAATTTATTTGTTTTTTAAAATAGACACATCTTTGTCACCTCAATATCCTGCTTTGCAAATTTTACAGATTTGAGAAACAAGATGGGGTTGTTTTGATGGCTACAACAAGGAACATAAAACAAATTGACGAGGCCTTACAGCGGCCTGGTCGGATGGATAGAGTATTTTATTCTTCAGCAGCCTACTCAATCCGAGAGGGAGAAGATTTTACATATTGCTGCGCAAAAGAAACCATGGATGAGGACCTTATTGATTTTGTAGACTGGAAAAAAGTAATTCATGATTGTTCCACATGTTTCTGAGATAAAATGAGATTTTTGCATTTTTTTAGCGTGGATTTTGTTTAAGACATTCTTCGGGAAAATTTATCTTGCCTGTGATGTCTTAAGTTCATACCTACTGCAAAGGTGTCTGTTCGTTCATATGTATTTAATTCTCTTGAAATATTCATTGCTCAATCCATTGGCTACCATTCTGTCTTCTGAATGATTTTTCACCTTGGAACTCAAATGAACACAAATTATCTTTCTTTATTGGCGACTCAATCACAAAATATTGCTCGCATGTCCTTTGTTGCCTATGTCACTCTACTATCATAGCCTATTTATGCTTGTTGCATCTTTGTTTTATCTTTGATAAGCCTCTCTTCACATATGAATTTTTTCTCTTTTCAGGTTGCTGAGAAGACTGCTCTCTTAAGACCCATAGAATTAAAACTTGTCCCTGTTGCTTTGGAAGGCAGTGCCTTTAGGAACAAATTTCTTGATGCAGATGAACTGATGAGCTATTGTAGCTGGTTTGCGGTAAGGAAAATATTCAGTGAAATATCATATCTAATGTCTTTGGATTTAAGTAGTTTTTTTTAGTAACTATATGATTGGGATAATATGATACTAGTGATTAGCGCAGTATGTTTCATTTGTCTAACATGTATAGCTCCATATTTTGTCATTGTTGGTCCCAAGCATGGATAACGGAGGAGAGTTGTGGCAGGTTTGCAATCAGTGTAAAACTAAGTCAAATTATCGTGACATGAATCTTTCATGCAATTTTGTTAAGGAATTCCCTGTATGTGACGTGCTACTTGGAGTTTTGTGTGATTGCAAAATTGACATTTTGCTGAAGGGTAATTCCATCGATAACAATTAGGCCATGATGTCGTGTGAGTGTTGGACTGTGAAGAAGTTAAAAAAAAAAAAAAAAAAGGAAAAAAGAGTGTAGTAGATATGAGAAGCTTTCATGGATCTGTGGTCACTCTAGGAAGCACTGAATAAGAAATGAGGATATTTGTATTAGCGTAGGTGTAGCATCGATTGGAGATAAATTGAAGGCGTGATCACTTCTGTTCTTTGGACATGTTCGATATAGACTAACAAATGCTCCAGTTAAGGGGAGTGACCAAATTTGGTGAATGACAAGGGGAGAGAAGATAATTTAGGTTGATTTGGGAATCTAAATATTTAGAACAATGAGGTGTCACTCCAAACTTAGTTTATAACAAAATACAGTGGCAAGAAAGATTCTTGTAGCCAACCCCATTTTAATTTGGGATTAAGGCTTTGCTATTGTTGTATACTTTAACATGTATTATTTGGTCTTTCTTAGTGGTTGTAAATTCTAATCTTTGATTAGATGAATGACACCAGTCTTTTTCTCATCTTTTTTCTTTTTTAAGTTTCTGTTTGATATGATAAAATTGACTTGTACTTCTTTCCTCTGCATATTCTTTCATTGAATCCCACTACCGAAATATTGTCACAATCTTTATTGCTTTTGTAGACTTTCAGTGATATTATTCCAAAATGGGTTCGAAAAACCAGGGTTGCAAAGAAAATTAGCAGAATGCTGGTGAATCATCTGGGACTTGCAGTTACAAAAGAGGATATGCAGAGTGTGGTCGACCTAATGGAGCCATATGGTCAAATAAGCAATGGAATGGAACTCCTGAATCCTCCAGTTGATGTAAGGAACTGTTCTGCCCCAAGATTAATTATAAGACTCCACATTTTGCCATGCATCAGTGTATGAACTATCTTCTAGTCTGAAGAGCATCGGCTATCATCTTTTGGGATGAGCTATTAAGAACTCATAATTTTCCCTTTTCTGCATCAGTTCATTTTCTTCATTGCACCTTTTCATTTGCTTAGTTTGATCCTTTAGAAATTGTTAGGAAAAGATTGGGACTTCAGAATGGATTCGTTTTTGACATTACTCAAAAGTCTTGTGCAATCCAGCAATTCTTTGGTTTGGGAATGCTTGAGTGATTCTTCTGAAAACACCTGTATTGGAAATCTTGCCTGTAGTTTCTCATGTGAAAGACAATTGTTAGCTTTGTCTTGTTGAAGGATCTTTCTTTTTGCTCTCAAGCTTTGGTAGGGCCTTATATGGATACGGGCCTCCTCATGGGTATCAATGTCTGAGGTCCCATATGCCTGATATATCCCCCGTATGGACTTTGTGCTTAAATTTAGATGTCATGGGCAAAAAGTTCCATCGACATAACTAGGAGATCTTTGACCAATTATCTCGATCTTCTATAGGAGCTGGTCTCACGAAAGAAAAACAAAAAGCAATAAGTACCTCTTTTATTATTTTTTGTTTTCATTCATCTACTTTTAGGGAAAATGCAAATGTCTTGATTGCCTAAATCTTTGCTTATGAAATGTTATTAGTCCTTTGCTTGGCTTTTCTTGAAATAATATAGCACATCATTTCGGTTTGTGGTTGTGAAGTTTTAACTAAAAAGAGTTTGGGATCTAATAGTGGACAAGGGAGAGCAAGTTTCCACATGCTGTTTGGGCTGCTGGACGGGGTCTTACTGCACTTCTGTTGCCCAACTTTGACGTTGTTGATAACCTATGGCTGGAGCCATGTTCTTGGCAGGTTAGTTGTATGTTATCTTCTTGCAAATTGATATATGTAATATGTTTCTCTCAAGGATGGATTTGTGGCCCATCGAAACACTTTTGTTCTATTATAGCTATAAGAGATTCGAATTAGAGAATTCCAGCATACTTTATTTCGATATGCTGGAGGAGGACCAGCCTATAATAGAAATTCTTGATAATTATAATTATGGAAGGCCTTGATTTAGGGTTATACAGTATACTCTTTCATCCATACCAGTCCATTTAGATGTCCAAAGATGGATTTCAGGAGCTGTAAAACACTGCCAGTTGGTAAATGGAAATTTCTATCATTGCATACTTAGGTGATTATCATGAGTATCAAGAGACATCCTTGCTGAATTTTGTGGCAATCTTAGCATATGCATGTCCATGTTTGCGTTTGCTTGCTCTTTTTCGACGGTGCTTCCAGATTTAGGCCTTTTTTGTTATTAGTCATAATAGTATTGCCAAAAAGAAGTTGAAAGTTGTTAAAATTGTATTTTAAATCATTCAGCAGTAAAATTTTGGGTGATAAATTGCATTTTGTTGAAAACTGAGAGACTGAAGAATTTCCTCATTTCTTTTCCCTTCTTCTTCAGGGAATTGGATGTACAAAGATAAGTAAGGCCAGGAATGAAGGGTCCCTGAACGGTAATTTGGAATGCAGATCCTACCTTGAAAAGAAGCTTGTATTTTGTTTTGGTTCATATGTTGCATCCCAACTACTCCTTCCGTTTGGGGAAGAAAATTTTCTTTCGGCTTCCGAATTGAAACAGGCTCAGGAGGTCAGTCTTACTTACTGAAACAATAATGAAGCCAATAACTTCATTTCAGTAAAGCACACACCTGATTATATGTCTGCAAATTGCAACAGATAGCTACGGATGGTAGTTCAGTATGGTTGGGGGCCTGATGACAGTCCGGCAATTTACCATAGTAACACTGCGGTATTCTTCATTTTTTTCAGCACGAACCATGGCTCAAAAAGAATTAAATGTTATGTTTGCTATTTAACTCAAATTTTGTTGTGAGTTCACTAGCTAGAGTCGTTTGTCACTCAATCATTTGGCACAGATTTGGGATTGTGGGACATACACATATAAATGTTTAACCACAGGAAAACGTAGTCACTGCAATATTAGGTGTATTCTCTTGCGGGCTCAGTTAGGGGATTCAGCCTTACAACATGCCATTCACATATTGTCCACTTTTGTAGACTACATTTTTAAGCATGGGGAACAACTACGAGTATGAAATGGCGGCTAAAGTTGAAAAGGTATTCTGATTGAATTTTTGAGCTTCTTTTTCTACACATGCCTGTAGTGGAAAGTGCATTTATCAACAATATTATATGAATAATATATCCGGGGTGCTTTAATTTTTGCAGATGTATGATCTGGCATATCTTAAAGCAAAGGAAATGCTCCAGAAAAATTGTCAAGTTCTTGAAAAAATTGTTGAAGAACTGCTTGAATTTGAGATCTTGACCGCAAGGTAAAGAGAGCCTAAAACTGTTCCAACTTTGTACTTATCATGGAAAGCTTCCCAATTTATGGTTCCTTGGGCAATTTTTCATTGTTACTAGACCCGGCCACGGTTCCGGTTAGAGTTGAAATTCAACCAACGCTGAACTAGAACCGGACTAGCCGGGAACTGAAACTTGTGTAGGGGGATTAGGTGCTGAAACTTTACTGTCCTTAAAACCAAGCCGAAATTGCCGATTGGAGCTGGCAATTCTATGGAGTTTAAGAAATTAGGAAAAAACCAATGTCTCCCACAACCCCCCCCCCCCCCAAAAAAATATATATATAACCTTATGAGTACCCTTCCCCATTTCATTTTTCTTTACTCCAATTTTTTACTTCTACTTCTTCTGAATCTCTCATGTTCTTTCAATGACTCAGTTTTCTCTCATTGCAACACATTTTTTTACTAATTGGATTTAATTATTTTATTCTTTAAAAAATTTATTCGTTTACACTACTAATTTTACGTAATGCTTGGTATAAAATTTTAACTCCACTATTTGAAATATTTCAATTCTTATTAGTTTTTTTTTTTTAAGTAAGAATTAAGTTCAAGGAAGGTGAACCTTCGTGTAACAAAAGTCACATGTTCAAGTTGTGGAAGTAGTAAGACTGCATACATTTGACCCATACTAATGTCTTTGATTATAAATTTTTTGTAACCTTAACTTTAATAATGTCCATATTAACTTTTTTGTGAAAATCCTCAAAATGTAATGTTTTCAACAAAAAAAAAAAAAATCCAGTTTGGATCCACAATCGAAATCGAACCTTCTTATCACAGTTTAGTTTGGAACTGGAACTGTCGATCCTGGAAGTCAGGTCCAACTGTAGCCATTTAAGCCGTGCTTGAGCAACTTTGAAATGTAATTTTAAATTTTAATACAGGGGCAGCAAGAATAGAAAATGTCATTCATGTATTGCCAATACTAAGGTCAAAGATCACTCGTTACTTTCTTTGCAGGATTTGGAAAGAATGCTTGAGGAGAAAGGAGTTATTCGGGAAAAAGAGCCCTTTTCCCTTTCTCAGGCTAATTATGAAGAAGTATGTTCCAACCTTCTCTCTCTCTCTCTCTCTGTGGCGTTTATGCATGGATGTCCATTGGCCTGAATTTATTACCCTAACCTTCATGCTTCGCTATAACTTTGATGGTCCTTAGATATATTTTGACAATTGTTTTGTTCCCATATAAGAAAAAATCCATGGTTTTTCAGTGGGCTTCTCTTAATGTTGTTTAACTATGTATATGAGTTTGTGTGTTGGTGTGTGTGTACACAGACACACAATATTTAGCGTTACTGTGTCTTGGCTGCTGATCCCTACCAATTGGGAATTAAGGATCACTTAAGTGGAGAGCTCAGGGTTGTAACAAAGTGACTGCTTTGAGACTGGATTATTTTAAATTTAGAATAAATGTCTTCAGTTGCATTTATCTTCCATCCATTCAAAATCTGTTGTGGACATTCCCATACACACTGTTTCAAGAAAGTACTGTAGGTGGCCGATGATCTGTGGTAATACATAAAAGGGGGGGAACCCAGAACACGAGTTAGTAGTTCATTTCATAGTTGATTAATCTAACCAGTACTCTATAAAAAATAACATGAGAATCAGAAAGTGATGGATGTTAATATAGCATTCATTGTTTTTTCATGGGTGGAACTAAAGATTTAGTATACTTTAAACTATGATGCACTAGTCCTCTAGATTACACAGTTTATTGTATTATTTGTTCCAAGTGGTGGTTGCTAATTGATTTTTTGGTTGCATTTATCTTTGTTTTCACTTAGTCTGATATAATGCATGGATATCTGTTCTTATGGACTAACCATCTGTCCTTCTCCTGATCTATTTCAGCAAGTTTCTAGCAGTTTTCTTGATGTAGGAAATGGATCAGGAACTGTTCTTTTTGGTGCTTCTGCCTAAGATGGATGATACAT